>CM060949.1:27936453-28021453 GCA_030765055.1 Mantis religiosa
TGTGTATTTAGACAAACTATCTTTATTACCAACAGAAAGTTTTCCCTCCTCTTTGACCGTTGAATCAGAAGTTATTGTTCAGAGAAGTCGTATAGTGAACTGGAGCTGTGCTGTTAATAACTTGCTGACACTGCTGCTGCCTTGTCCGGTGAAGAACTAATTAAATATTTGTACTCATATTATTTGGTAGTAAGTAGACTACACAAACTCAGAATACACTGTCGGTTTAAAAGAATCGGGTCGTGCTATGACGTTATATATACGTACGTGTGAGTTGCTCAGTACCGTACGATAGCAATTTTCCCAGTACCGTACGCGAAGTTATATTTTTATCCCCTGAACTTGCACTGACTTTAGATTAATTTTTGTTTATATGCATTCTGTCAACATGGAGGCCAAAAATAAAGGAAAACGGTTAGAATAAAATATGAAACAAGCAATATAGAGTGTGATAGAAACATCAATGAGTCTGTGAGTAGTAATATATATTGCTGAAACATTAACATCGACTCTGTATAAGTTGATTTTGCAGGAAAATGCACACAAACAGAAGAACGAACCAACAGTAAAGGGATGCAGGACTAACATTAATAAAACTATAAATCGAGAACCTAGCTCTAAATTTCTGCCAAAAGAAACTAGAAATAGTGAAGAGCCTTAGAAGACTAAAAGAAAATTAAATTTTGGAACCAAAACCAGTGTTGATTGAAGTGTTCTAACAGAGTGTATCATTTGTTTAGAAATCACAGACGAGGCTTGGGTTCAGTGTGTATCGTGCAAGAGTTGGACACATATTGAACGTACAGGGCAAGAAAACATTGATTGTTATAGATGTGATCATTGTGTTTAAAAAAAAAATGTTTCATTAGTTCTAATAAATTTTTATTTTGTTGTGATAATTTCTGGAGAACGTTTTCAAAAATATATTGTCATGTTACCGTGTTCTGTTTTATCTCAAAAATACAATAATTATGATGAGAATAATTATCTTGTGATTTATTATGCAGTTCCTTTTCCTTTATTTAGAAATATGTATTTATTTACGTCTGTTTGGTATTGGGAAACACCTTTAGAGATGCGCAGTTATCACTATTTACTTAAGCTTTTAACAGTCAACATGACTCGCGTTCATGAACGTTCATTACTAATTCTGTTTCTCTATGTTATTAGTAGGGCCCGGATTTTGATGAAAAGTCATCTTTTTCCTGAGTAGCCACAGCCGATGCTTATTGGAAATTAAGTTAATTCTGGAACAAACACGTTAGTTATATATTATATCATCAAATGCATTTTTTTCCACATTTTTATAATAAAGTCATTTTTTAAGATTTAGATGTATTTTCAGGTCATTTTCTTTCTTTCTCACGAATTTATTGCGCATTTTCATCTGTAGCCCGTATTCGGCAGGCCCCAGTTATATTTCCGTAGCCGACCTGACACTACCCATGTTATATATATATATATATATATACCACTCTGACAATTTTCAAATAGCGAGAGAAGTAGTGAATAGCTTTGATAGGGTAGATTCTAAGACAATTGAGAGCGCACAGGATCTGTTTTCTGATACTCGAATCCAAGGTAAATTAGCTTTCAGTATATCAAATTTTCCATAACCCGACTTGAAGAAAGTGCCATGACATTGGATAAGTAAACTGAGTTAGTGAAGATTGTGGAAGAGAGGATACAAAATGTAAAAGTGAGATTGGGGACAAAATTAGACAAAAACTAAAATTTGTGTTGTACAGAAATAAAGGAAACCAAACAGTTTGTCCGAGTGCCGATATCTTGTCAGAAGAAAACTTCAGAACTGATATTCTTGAACAGGATTTAACAGGCAGTGACAGTGTTTTTTTTTTTTTTTTTTCTTATATGCACCTATAACATCTGTGGAAGTGGAGAGAAGTTTCTCAAAGTATAAAACAGTTTTAGCTGAAAACCGCCGTTCCTTTACTTTTGATAACTTGAAGATGACCATGGTGGTGCACTGCAACGCTAAGTAAGGTAAGTTTTGGCTAATGGGTACATTTTATAAAACTGAAAATGACCTGATGAATTTTGAATTTATTTGTTATTTAGTAGCAATAATTCCACTATTCACTAAGAAAATTAATTTTAAAACGTGGTTATCCCAACTATATATTCATTGGAAATTAATTTCCAGTACCTAATAGTGGTCCGAACTATAAAGCCCGAGCCTTAAAGTACTTACAGCATAGTAAGTCGCCATTAAGGTAGTTGTCTCATGTGTTTATGAGAACTCCTATTGGTTTACCGGGAGAAACACGAGTCAGTTGGAGAATTTAATGTCATGTTGGCACGTTGGCCATAGTAGCTCAGTGGTTTAGAGCGGCTGGACGGAAACCAGAAGATCCGTGGTTCAAATCCCGGCTATGGCATTGACTTTTTCAGTCTGGCTCTACCCTTTCATAGTGCGTCTTACACACGGCTAGTGTGAAAGAACAATTAATTTCCATTAATTTTACCTAATAGTGTTCCGAGCTATAAAGCCCGGCCTTAAAGTACCTACAGCATAGTAAGTCATCATTAAGGTAATTGTCTCATTTGTTTATGAGAACTCCTAGAGGTTTACCGGGAGAAACACGAGTCAGTTGGAGAATTTAATGTCATATCGGCACGTTGGCCATAGTAGCTCAGTGGCTTAGAGCGGCTGGACGGAAACCAGAAGATCCGTGGTTCAAATCCCGGCTATGGCATTGAATTTTTTAGTCTGGCTCTACCCTTTCATATATTAATTATTTGTCTGTGGCATTATTAATTTAGTATTATGAAAGGAATTTTTAATTTTTGTTAGGTCAAAAGGGATAATAAGATTAGATGGACAAGAATGAGAACCATTTCTGATGCATAGAGGAATTAAACAAGGAGATAGCCTCAGCCCACTCTTATTTATTATTGTGATGGATGAAATATGGAAAATTTGCAAAAGAAGAACAGCAAGAACTATGATAGGATATAGAAGTTTAAGACCAGTTTGGGCACAATCGTTGATATATGCTGATGACGTCATATTAATAGCAAATAGTAATAATAATTTACAATTAGCGCTAAATGAATGGAAAGAAGAATTAACTAGAAAAGGTTTAGAATTAAACATACCCAAAAGTAAAACCATGTATATAGGAAGGAAAGAAGAAGAAGTTAAAATTAAATGTAATGATGAAATCTTAGAACAGGTAGACAGTTATGTATACCTGGGTACAATTATAAATAAGGATGGGAAAATAGAGCAGGAAATTTTAAACAGAATAAGAAAGGCCAATTCGGTCAACTATCAGATTAATAATACTATTGTTGGAAAAAATGAAATAACAAAAGATACAAAAATTATAGTATTTAAAACAATAATACTGCCAATTCTATTATATGGGGCAGAGAGCTGGACTCTCCTACAGAAACAAGAAAGCAAAATAACAGCTATGGAAATGAGATATTTAAGACGAGCTGTGGGGAAGACAAGAAGAGATATGATTAGAAATGTAACAATAAGGGAAGAGTTGCGTACACACTCCGTTAAAGAAATATTGCAAAAAAGACAACTTAAATGGTATGGTCATGTACTCCGCATGTCAGAAGAAAGAAACCCCAAACAATACTTAGAAGCAAGACCAGAAGTTAAAAGAATTAGGGGAAGGCCACGCATGTTGTATCAGGAATACGTTGAGAAGTTAGGGAAGGATAGAGGGAAAACCATGACAGAAATGAAGAGAATGATGATGGACCGAGAAAAGTGGAGGAAATGGGTAGAAGAGGCTTGTACTCCACGTTTAACAGCACAAAGGAGTTAGAGAAAGAAGAAGAAGAAGTTAGGTCATTTTCTTATATTTGATGCTCATTCTTTTTATATTTTAAGGGCATTTAATAGCTTAATTTTAGATAGTTTTTAGGTCAACAACTTCCGGGCCCTAATTATTAGCTTCATGATAATAGTAACACGCTACTTGTTCTGCATTCTATTTTATTTGAATTTTGAAAAAAGCTTAGGTGTGCGGTAGTGGGCGCATCTGCGCTAGATTCAATACGTAGTAGTTATAAACTCAATTTCTCTATAATATCAAAGGGATATTGAAACAAGATATACCAGAACGATCTAATGGAAAAATAAAGTTAATGGACAAGAAGTACCGAGAAGAGGAAATGAAAAACAGTAGCAAAAGGGAAGAGTTATTAAGCTTCTTTTCGAAGGAGGGGGGAGTCCTCTCGATGACAAGTTTTCAATTATTTGACCAAGCCAACAACTGTGGAGAGTGGGGAAGCAATAAAACAGCAAGTTGTGGACCAATTCCCTGGAACCGAAGCGAATCAGAGAAGAAGGTCGAGACGAGGGAGAACAGCAAAAAAACTTTTCTGAATACGTTCAAGTGTCCGGGACATTCGTCAATTTAATAAATAACAAAGCAAATTGAAGGACAGACGTATAATGGCACGGCGACTTGAGAGGCAGCGTTCTTCGGCCAGCCACTTGGTGAGCCTAAGGGTACCATTAATATCCCAGCTTACACAGAGAGAGGGCAGAATATTTTATCTTACACAAGATTGGCAAAGTTTTTAATGCAGGACAGAGAAGAATGGGCTCAAGTCCATCAAAAGATTAGACTGCGCTGTGTTGCTGGGCGAATGGCAGTAGTAAAGTGTATTGTTATAATATACGGAGTGTGAAACCACTGAATCTAATCCATGATAAAATATACGAAGTTACTAAGGCAAACATGAAAAATTAAAATAAGTGATTAAGAAATGCAATGTATCCACAAACAATTTGGTCTTTGTTTTTCCATAATTATCTATAAACATACAACAAATCAACATTTTCACTGACATTTTGGGTTTTGTACGGCAAAGTCATTTTAGCATAAATAATGAACTACTATAAAACAAAAGATATAACTTAGAAACTTAGTCCGCTCTATAGATAGAGTCAAAATGAAAAATTCAATGCCATGGCCGGGGTTTAAACCACGGATCCCCTGGTTTCCATCCAGTTGCTCTTACCCCTTGAGCTACCATGACCAAATTGTCGTCTTGACATTAAATTCTCCAGTTCACTCATATATTGTCACAGAGGAAAATTTCACTATCTTTCACTGTTGCAACACCCACATGATAAAGTTTTCATGAAAAATGCACTGCAGATCCCACAAGAACACTAATAAAACTTACACAAAAATAATTAAAATGTTTACCTTCATAATACACATTCATTTTTGTTGTTCTGAACACTTACTGAAATTATTCACATTTATCAAACAACAAATACCCAAACTTTTAGTATTGAACTGTCCAGAATCACTTTTTCCTCACTTTAAAACGCCAGAAAAATATATTATTTAACCAACCAAACACTTTTATAAACTGCATTGCGTCCACTACAAATTTACCACGAAGTGACCATGCTATAAAATATACCTAATTGAAATTTTGAAAAATTGTCATCCTAAACATCATTTACAAAAATTCGAATATTACGTCCAACTTACAAAAACCTTTTCAAAAAACTAACTATTCAATATACTAGCAATTATAACCTTACTTCACAGACGAACACTAATACAAATATCACGTGCAATACACCATAAATTTCCACACTATGGCACTGAAGTAATCATTAATACACAAATTCCAAAATCTTATGTACTTATTTTACTCACAAAAAACTACCTAATATTGTGTAGATAACTTGAATCCAAGGAAGAACACTCAACACATTTTCTGAAATTTATAACACGTGGTGGTTGGTAATTACGAGTGAGCCAACATTACACAACAAAATATTACTCCTTAAATGAAAGTTAGGAAAAGGCTACTATATATTCATAAAAATACAGAAAACACTTTTACAGCCTGATGGCACGTTATACAGAATTACTGAGGGGCTTGAAAAAAATTATAAAGAAATATAACAAAAATGAGTCCAGAACTTCCACGTGGTCTTACATTCTTTTATACACAATTTCTACATATCACGAAAGATTGGTTTTTATTTGAATTTTCACAATGAACCTTTTTGTTAAAAAAAAATTATACCCGGCGCCTAACACTAATATGTGACGACCTGTTCTTACCTTGTAAATAATTAAGAAACACGTGGTCAGGTTAAACACTCGGGAGCAAACACTCAGAGCAGAAGTACATGCTTTAGCGAGAGAATGGGATCTTTTCTATAATGGTTCATTGGTAAAAAGGTAGGGTAAAGCTAATTAAAAGTAGAATTCACTTAATAAGAACATTTACTACAGCAAACAGGTTTACAAAGGCGGCCATAACGGCCATTTACCTGCCCAGAAGCGGAGCTGCCTACAGTTACATGTTCATTCAGTTGGCAGTTACAGAGAGACAGTCTCTCGCTTAAAGATTGTTCATCTGGTCATAAAGGAGGGGAGGGAGTGACGTCACCTACTACTTGAGTCAACAGAGTAAATTAATACAATCTGTGACAATATTCCCGGTAAAACACTAAGTGCTCTCGTATACGAAATACACTGCTTTTTTTTTTTTTTTTTTTTTTTTTTTTTTTTTTTTTTTTTTTTTTTTTTTTTGTAATTTACGTCCTCCAACGTTAAGTCATATCGGGCGATGGATGAAATGGGTTAAATGCTGCTCAAATGAGCCCGGGGTCCATAGAGCTTTGAGCTACCTGACATTCGTCTTTCAGGATAAGAGAAAACCCCGAAAAAACCTTATCCAGGTAACTCACCCTGATCAAGATTCGAACTCGGGACCTCTTGAACGTGAGGCAGACACGCTACCAAGGCGGGCTACACCGTTTGTGGCGACTTACTATCGTAAATACTTGAGCCTCAGGCTTCACCATTAAACTCTTATTATTTAACCAACAATTAACTTAAACAATTAGTCCACTGTTTTTATTTAGTATTGTCACCCAATTATCGGAAAGCACGACCAACGACAGCTGAGTAAGGGACCAGAGGCATCCGGTCCACACCTACCCATTTATGTCAGTCACTAGCTGAGGGGATGATTAGGGAAGTGTCACTTGTCGCTGGCCGCCTCTTCCCCCTTCCCCTGTCGTCTGGAACCTTCGCGGTGATTCACTGAAACGAGAGGCTTCGAGAAACTGTGATATCCGTATAAAAGGGGCTGCAGTGAGTGAGTTCAGTCAGTTCTTGGCGAGCAGCGAAGCAGCGCCGTGCTAGTGTACGGACGAGAAGACTGTGTACGTGTATCGGAGGAGTGTACGTAATTGCGAGAGCAAAAGGGAACTGTAACGGACGAACTGGTTAACCGTAATTGTGTGCACTACGTAATTCTGAGTAATTGGCAAGTGTTCATCTGTAAGTCAGTGGAAATAAAGAACATTTTGAGTTTGTGTAATTGGACTTTTAATTTCACGGACCCACAAAGTCACAGTATGCACTTTGCCAAAACATTCAATTTTCAAAGGAAACCGCTCTACTTTGAGCTGGGTTGTAACCATTATCCAACAAAAGGCGACCCTGATAAACAGGGCGAGAGGCATTGCAGCCAGTCTTCTGGTTCCTTTATTTCCTGCAGATACAAGCGTTGTAAATACAAGATTCCAAGGAATACCGCCCTTGACAGAGTAGTTGGGCAGAAGTGTCATGTTTTAAAATCAAAAAAGAGCTATATGTGTATGCATGTATGTATGTATATATACATACATATGTGAAGGGTCCAGGGAAGAACCAGGTAAGTCACTTTTCTTCTCAAAATTAATTTGACATGTCATTGGATACTATACGAGAATTACCATCTTTGAAGGGTATGAAACAGGAAAAAAACTGGTTAGTCATGGGATATTTTGATATATTAAATTTTGATTTACAGGAAAAGAGCCAGGTAAGTCAATTTTTCCCGTGAAAGAACCAGACAAGTCAGCTTTCTGCCAACAGAAACATTGCGATAGTGAGGTATCCCACCGTTATCTCTTCGTTGCGCTTCAGAGACAGCCATTCCTATATGAAATGTGATAAGAATGTTTGTCTTTGGCATTTCAATCTAACAATGGAAACCCTCAGAGGAGTTCATAGACATGACAACAAATTCAAGAATCAAACGCTCATCTTTTATTATTGTGAATGTCTGTCAGGAAATGGTATATGGCTGGAAAAGGTTTTAGATCAGAACTGATTGACGAAATGTCCATTTAAGAACCAACCCGTTAAGGAAATTTGCGCCCGATCCGACCACCCACGTCTGTTGAACTGGAGAGCTACCTATAATGGTGGCATGGTATCCAGTATTATAAGAAAGCCTGAGAAAGATGCTTCAACACAGAGGCCAGGAGAATTTGAGCTGCCTTCTTTGGCTTATTCAGGTAACTGAAGTAAAAGTATTATTATACCCTTAAACATTTGTGATAACACTACTTACAAATATTATGCAACATAATATAACAGATTTCTGTATTTTCTCCAGTTCCTCGACACATCGAAAGCTAAGTACTAGGCTATAATGAGCCTCATGATGTTCTGTGGTGAACTAGCAGTGAACCTTTTCCAAGAATTGGAACATGTCCAAATAATATCTGAGATCATCAATAATGATGATAATGTAACAATTTTGTAACAATATTACAAAAATGATAGTAAAACAAATGCTGTGATTGCAAACAAAATCTCTGGTGGCTGACTTTCCTGGTTTTCTTTCTGTTTCAGATGACTTACCTCGGATTTTCCCAGAAAAAAAAAATTATTGGAATGAAGGATTTTGTTTGGTGCAATGTTATTGACTTAACGGACAGGAAGTAGGAGGCATGTTTTTTAAGTCAGAACCGTTTTGTAATTAAAAAAAGACGTGCATAGATATCGCAATAATTTTATTTTTACATGAAAGCCTGTACTTTAATCTACTTTTCTACATAATTTCCGTGAATATTGAGTCACTTGTCATAACGTGGCACCAGTTTTTGAATACCCTCCTCATAAAATAGCCACTGTATCACAACTGTTTGGAGGATGATCTAGAGTTTCCCATTGAAAAGTTTTGATGAGATCTTTGGTCCGATTAGCCACATGTGGACGGTCATTTTCATGCAGCAAAACGATATCCTTATTAAACTTGCCACGTCTTTTGTTCTGGATTACACGACGCAGATTGTTTAACATCTCACAATAAGACGCTGCATTGATTGTCTCATTACGAGGCAGAAACTCCACTAGCAATAATCCTTTTCTGTCCCAAAAAGCTGTGCACATGATTTTCCGGACAGAAATTGTTTGCTTAAACTTCACTTTTATGGGTGATGATGAATGTCGCCATTCCATGGATTGTTGTTTCGAATCTGGTGTGACGTAGGCCACCCATGTTTCGTCACCTGTAACAATTTGGTCTAAAAAATCTTCACCTTCATTATGGTACCACTCAAGGAAAGTCAATGCACTGCCTAAACGTTGGGTTTTGTGCAAATCTGTCAACATTTTCGGAACCCAACGTGAACACAATTTCCGGTACTTCAAGTTCTCGGTCACAATGCGGTAAAAAGCACTACGAGAATATTGAGGAAAATAGTCGCACAATGAAGAAATTGTAAAGCGTCTGTTTTCTCTCACCTTTTCGTGCACTTTCTGCACCAAATCTTCAGTAACGACCGAAGGACGCCTTTCCGTTCTTCATCATGCACATTTGTGCGGCCATCTTTAAATGCTCTCATGGATTTCCTTACCATTCCATCACTCATAATGCTTTGTCCGTAAACTTCACAGATCTCACGAGGAATATCGATCGGTTTTACGGCTTTAGCATTAAGAAATCGTATAACAGCCCGTACTTCACAATCGGCGGGACTCACGATTGTCGGAGGCATCTTAAACACTCAGTAACCAACGTATACAATGAAGAATTAGACTGTAATGGCGTCAGTGCGCATGCGCTGAACACCGACCGTAGCGCTGCGGTGGCGGAATCGCAAAACGGTACTGACTTAAAAAACATGCCTCGTACCACCGTACTTGATTCACTACATGTGACGCAGTAATATTTCACTATGTTTGAAAGAAGTGTTTTCTTTGAGAATCACTCATTGTGTTTTGAAATTAAATATTTGTCTTCTGGCTTTGTTGCAAAAAGTGACTTCATCGTTCGATATGATTTAACATTGGACGACGTTAACTGTTTAGGTCACCTTTCTTACATCACAACTATAACTCTAGAATATTTTACGTAAGCTGTTAGCTGATTAAGTACCTAAAGGAAATTGTTAAGAGTAACTATAATTTTAAATCAGTAGGCTCCGTTCCTGGATTTAAGGCCCTAAAAGCCTAAACAATAGTTCAGTATTCTACATAATTACTAGGGGGCGTATCTTGCCCTATTTGCCTATTTTATTCCTTTGTTCATAAACGTAGTTTTTTAAGTTATAAGCACGTTTCCTACAATTATTAGGTTATTTTCTTAGTTTTGCAGTGCCTATAAATGCCTATTTCATACATTTGTGCCTATTATGCTTATTAGTGCCTAAAACTGCCCTTTTGGCCAATTTCTTCTGCTTGTAATTTGTGACAACTGCTTTTGCATTTGTTGGTTTCAACGTGAAGTTTTCGTGGAGGAGAAATTTCTTACTGCTGCACATTGGTTATACAAAATGGGGTTTAATAAGGAGACACATCTGTGCAAATTGGCCCAAAACTTACAACAATACCAAATTTACTATTTTTGTCTTAAAATTAATGTAGACAGACTTCAATAATATTTTTTTTCAAGCGGCACTACAGAAAACGTCAAATTACTATTTAAATAACCCTACACCTGTATCGTAGCTGCTATTACGTAATTTTAACCATACTCCATATTTTCTACATTTTCCTAACTTCAAAATGTTCCACAGAATGCAGTTTTCTATTAATCTGTATGAAATTCTAAACATGCTTACAAGGTCAAGTGCATATTAAGTGTACCCATTTACATTTGTTGTGTTTTTCTTATTTCTATTGAAAAGGATTATAATGCTTACATCTTAGTGAAAACGCTTGGGAAAATAAATTTGTTAAATAGGTATGATTACTTTTTCCCTTCGTAGATATGGCGAAGACAAATATTTCACATAGGTACAGGTCATTATTAGGTCAAAATGGGTGCAGAAACTTATACCTCAAACATTAATTTTTAAAATTACAGTATGTGGGACAATTTGAAAATCGCCTGTAATTTAGATATAAACTGTTAATTGCTCAGAAACTATTGCACTTAGAAAGCTTAAAAATGCTATTAGTCCATTCTTGATCGATCAAAAGAAAATAAATGATATAGATTTGAAACAAATCTAACAAAAGCTTCAGATATTTCAATTTTCATCCTTAAGCGCCCCCATAAACCATGTTTTTGTTTTCGACATTATGGTTCTTAGTTAGTGAAGTGGATTTATATGTATTTTAATTATACGACAATATCTGTAACTTGCTGTGGAGTCATTTCTGAGATTTAGAATAAATGCAGAACTATGTCGCCTAGGTAACCGCACGTACGAGGTGTTTAGCGAATTTGTTGCAGCATATATTGAGATGATTGTTACTTTGTTATAGTGCATTTTAGGTGCCATTTTACTAAAATTGTGTATTTCTAAGTATTTACTTAGCAAATTTTTAGTGCCTATTTAAGTGCCTATTTTTTCCATTTTTAGTGCCTTTTTGCCTACCAATTTCACATATTTTAGTGCCTATAAATCCTCTCCCTAGTAATTACATTTCTCAGCTTAATTACTCTTTATTTACTCGTATTTTCCGTAATAAGAATTATTTTCCTTTTTTATTCCGACTAAAATACATTCGTTTGTTGTATAGTTTCTGTCATGCTTCAAACTATACATAATGGTTTCCATGACAATTATTAAGTAATTAAAGCCATAATTAAATCCATAATAACATTGAAGCAAGGTTTCAAGTTGGAATACTGTAAAAACTAGATAAGGATTTTAAAATCTTTAACAACTTAGGAGTTCTGGGATTAGGGTGCAAAACGGATGTGCTTCATGATCACGAAATGATAGCTAAGCTTTTAATGCTTCTTATTAATCTTTCTCTCTTCTTATCTCTTTGCTCTTGCGTTTTAGGTCACATATGTCGCTTAGCATGTGACATAAATTCAAAAATAAATAAGGCAGGTGATTCAAGTTGTATATCGATAACACCATCTATAGCTGAAACTCAGTACCTTGCTAACTCTGCTATACCGTAAGTTCGGGTGTGCCGCAAGGCTCAGTACTAGGACCTTTACTGTTTCTCGTTTTTGTTAACGACATTGCTGTTAATATTAACTGCCAGATAAGGTTGTTTGCAGACGATTGTATCATTTATAATAAAATTCGGAATACAGTGCATGAAACCGCTCTACAGGATGATTTAAATGAAATCTGTAATTGGGATGCGGCTAACAAAATGTCAATTAATGCCAAGAAAAGTAAGTCCATTGTTTTTAGCAGAACTAAGGGCAAAATTATTGTTAACTATCACACGGGAGAGTTGCAAATTCCACAGTTGGACAGCTGCAAATACTTGGGAGTGTACCTGGCAAGTAATGCTGGATGGGACGAACAAGTAAATTCCACATCTAGGAATGCGTGGAAGGCATTACATTTCGTAATGAGAATATTGAAAAAGGGGAGCGCTAGGTCCAGGGAAATTGCCTACAAGGCCTTAGTGCGGCCGGTTATGGAATATGGAGTAGCATGCTGCGACCGGTATAGAGCTAACCAAATCGATCCATTAGAAAAAATACAGAAGAGGGCAATAAAATTCATAAAAAGAGGCAAATATTTTGGGCCTATAAAAGGAGATGAGACTAAATGGGAGGAATTAAGAATTAGGCGTAAAAAACATAGGTTGGTAGCATTATTCAAAGCTAATGCTGGTGTAAAGGCATGGGTGGACGTTAGTGTAAGTTTAGATAATCCGGATTATTATGGACGAAACGATCATAGGTATAAAATTAAGGGTAGAAGATACAGAACCGACGTAGGAACATTTTATTTTGTTAATAGAACCATTGAAGAATGGAATGAATTGCCTGTAGCAGTCTTTCAGGGCTGTCCCCTGTCGCTGAAGAAATTTAGAAAAAATCTAGATGGTTTATAGTTTAACTTTTGAATTATAATGGTATATAATATGTAAATAGAGAATTAATTAGATATGTTTTAAGTGACTAAAGTAAAATAATACGTTTGTATTGTTTATTGTGTTATTGTGGTAAATCTAGTATTTGTAATTTGATCTGTATTCTGAACTCTGCCACCGGGTAGTACCCAATTGAAGTGAATAAATACATACATACATACTTACCTCTCCCTACATCAAAATGAAGGTCACTTCTACACATAGGAAAACGAATTGGAAACCTTCAGATGTACACTTTTAAAGCCATAGTTAATACAGGTGGATTCACAGCTGAAGAGAAATATGTTCCACGTTTTTCAAAAAGAGTAAATATATGCCATTAACTCACAAATGTCTATAAATAGAACCCTAATAAGATCTACTTCTGGAAAATAGCGGTAAATTATATTAAAATACATTTCTTTAGAATACTTCTTTTCCCGGAAGCCAGAAAGCTCTCCTGTATGATGTGAACCACTTTCAGCTCCTATTACAAATTATTACACACGGTAGAAATTTCAGAAGGGCTCTCATAAGCTCTAAGTAAAATACTTGAAAGGATTTAGGAGAGGGTACGGTTTTGTGGTTGGTAATGATGTGTCTCTCCCTATTTCTCATTTAGGTAAGCGACGTATGTGTCTAACGTATGAAAGGAAGAAAGGATAAGGGAGATCTTTCGTTTGAAGCACAACATTAATAATGCTGCTAAGCGATGTCAGCGAATGTGAAGTGGTAGTAAACATTTCATTCTTTCGACGGAGAAGCAACATCAGTCATCCTTTTGGGTATGGTCAACTGATTTCCATAAACAGGATTCCTCTAATGTCCATACTGCGGAAAATGCATGTTCCTCATTTCTGGCTAAAGAATGAGAGAATGGGTCACAAGATTGCTGTAAGGTAAGGAATTTTGCCATCTTACTGCATCTGTTTCGAATTTAAATGTTTCTTAAATGCGTTTTAAAAAGTTTGTCCAGGCCCAGGCCGCGCACTTCACACCTAAACACTTCCTAAACAGCCTAAACTAAAGTGAGACATTTTGGCCCTACAAACCCTAAAGCTAACAGATCCAGGTTAGGGTAAAAGGCATACAAAGAACAGACTCAATGTTGCCAACCATAAAAAATTCAAATGCGTTAAATTCATTACTACAATCCTTAATTATAAAAGATATATCATTTTTATTATAACAATATTGCTCCCTTTAAAATAGCTCAAGGAAACAAAGATCATCACAATTTTTATAAAATTACTCTATCGCAAACAACTTTCCTGAAACAACAATAATAAAGTACGATGGGGGGCCAAAAGAAACCGCATTGTTGTTATAACAACTTTTTTGATGAACCTTTTTACAAAATTACTTCAGTCACCTTTAAAATACTCTCCAATATATGCGATGCACTTATCAAGTCTCTTTTTCCACTGTTGGAAGCATGTTTGGAACTCTTCAAGTTTGATATTGACCAGTGCCCTTTGCGAAGCTGTTTTTACCGCCTCCATGTCGTCATAACGCTCCCCTTTTAGCATTTGTTTCATTTGTGGAAATAGCAAAAAGTAGCACGGGGCTAGATCCCGCGAATACGTAGTGTGGGGAACGACAGACCACCTCTGAGATGCCAAATAGTGTGTCACTCGTAAGGTCGTGTGTGCTGGAGCGTTGTGATGCACAAACCAGTCTCCGGTTCGCCAAGCTTCCGGGCGTTTCCTCCTCGCATCCTCTCGCAGACGCCTTAAAACATGCAAGTAAAAGTGCTGGTTAACAGTCTGGCCAGGGGGTACGAATTCCCGAGGCACAATTACACCAGCATCACAAAAAACAATGATCATCGTCTTCACATTTGACCTCACTTGCCTCGCTTTTTTTTTTTTTTTTTTTTGGTCTGGGAGAGTTGGGAGTCCCTCACTGGTTTGATGCTTGCTTGGTTTCTGGGTCATACCCGTAACATCAAGTCTCATACCCTGTAATGACTTTGTTCAAGAAGTTTGGATCACGTGCAATCTCTGTTTTCAAGTCCTGACACACATTCATGCGGATGGTTTTGTGCTCCTGTGTGAGAAGGCGCGGAACAAATTTAGCAGCAACACGTCTCATGAGCAAATCCTCCCTCAAAATCCGCTGGCACGAGCTCCAACTGATTCCTGTCGCTGCTGAAATTTGGTCGATCGTTTGGCGACGATCCTCGTTGATCTTTTTGCGGACCTTTTCAATGTTCTCCTCATTTCGCGACGTTGAAGGTCGTCCAGAACGAGCTTGGTCTTCAACACGCATCTCACCGCGTTTAAAGCACACCAACCACTAGAAAACCTGTTTGCTGGTAATAGCGCCCTCCTGTAAAGCTTCCTGAAGCTTTTGGTGTTTCTCCGTTGCAGTTTTTTAAGCAGGAAACAAAATTTCACACACACTCTTTGTTCTTTTAAAGTTGTCATAACGACTTCGCAGAGGTAACCCGCCAACAGTCGGAGAAACACGATACCACACTTGCACGTTCAGCTCTACACTGACGCCGTCTGCACTGCTGTATCATGAAGGTCTCTACTAACACCATCTAGCGTGAGAACGCTGCACTTCGTCTATGAGAGGCAGCGCCCTCGGAGTCCGGTTTCTTTTGGTTCCCCCCTCGTATGAGGGTAACCAGGGTCCCGGAAAACATTTAAATTAACGGAGATGCTAGCCAATAACTACACAGTAAGAATTTACCAAGGCAAAATAACTGAGTAGAACAATTACACAAGTAACATCTCAAAACTTAAGAGTAAGCCTACAGTTAAATTCGGTCCTTCATTTAACGATGTAGAAATTCCAAGCTAGCTAGCAGTCACGTTTTTAAACCCAGAAACATGAAAAGGAAAAGGACAATAAGTCTTCTGGTCCTGATGTAACTGATGTAACTTGCGCCAATTAAAACGTGTCAAAGCATGTCAAAAGCGATTATGAAAACACAACGAATTTTTACCAAAAAATCCAAAACTTGTAGTACTTACCCCTGACTGAATCGCATCGACACGAAACACCAACTCTGTTCTCGATTCGAAGCAGTATACCTAGGAAGACTTTCGGAAATCGCAGCGCTCAAAGAGAGCAACGGCGGAAAACTGAAGCGATCCCAGGAGTAAACAGTGCCTCGGATCGGCAAGACAAGGAAATGAGTGCAGGAGAAAAAAAAATGAAACGGTACAATAGGATGCACGGAATCGTGCCGATATAATGCGCAAAGGTTTGCATTGGTAAGAAAATACTGAACAACTTAGCTAAACCCAGCTGCAAGACCTTTCTGGTTCTTGACGTTGTCAATGTTTGTTAGCATACAATTTAATGTTTAAGTTCTCCCTTTAGCTAAAGGAATGTCAAAAGAAGCACATGAAGAATCACGGAATAAATTTATAAGTGAGGTTATGCATGACATACATAGCAGACAAACATTAGGATATAAACTAGTTAAGCATTTAAATAAAACAGAAAAAAATATAGCAAGATTAAATATAACATCTGAAGATGAATGGATAGAGCACTACACTAACCTGTATTTTAGTAATGCAGAAAATGATTTACAGTAAAACATCTCAAAAGAAGAAGCAAAGCAACAAGAATTAGATAAAATAACCCTTGCAGAATTAGACGATGTATTGAACACTATTAAAATCGAAAGGCACCAGGAATAGATGAAATGAATAGAGAACTTATAAAAATTGTGGGATGATGTACATTTAATTAATAATTGTTGGCAAAAATGTAAAATACCTGAATTATGGTCAATAGCTCTAATTAAAAATATATTTAAAATGGAGATCGTAAAAACTGTGGAAATTATAGATGGATAAGTTTAATGAACACAAGTTACAGAATATATACCAAAATAATAAATAACAGACTGAAAACTATTACAGAATGTCTTATAGGAGAAGAGTAGAGTGGATTCCGCAAAGGCCGCTCCGGTACAGATAACGTATTTGTCCTTAATCAAATAATTGAACAACGAAGGGAAAAGAATTTGGAAACACATACTTATCGCATTCATTGACCTGGAAAAGACTTTTGATAGAATAAATAGATCAAAACAGGCAAATATTAGAAAGCAAGGTTTACCCACTACATACTAGTAATGCAATAAAAGGCATATACACAAATGCAACTACAAGAATTGATACTGGAGATAGGTTAACAGAATAAATTTCTACCAATACTGGACTAAGACAAGGGTGTAGCTTATCACCTACTCTTTTAGTATATATATGGACGATATTCTAAATGAATGGAAGATTTTAGTAGACCCAGGAATCAAAATACAAGAAAATAGTTATATTATTACCCTGCTGTTTGCGGATGACAAAATATTGATTCATTGGAATGAAAATCAACCGCAAAAGTCAATGCATTATATAGTACAAAAGTATAATTTTAAAATATCACAAGAAAAAACAAGAATTATGGCTTTTAAAGAAATTACAATGTAAGATCAAAAATTGTTTTAGGAAATAAGATTTTATTAGAACAAATATCGAGTTTTAAATATTTAGGATGTTACATAAGTTTTAGAAACAATCTGATATAAAAGAAAAAGTAAACAGATTCCGAGCAATATGTGGGACAATCCAACGAACTTTTAAAAACAGAGTGAGCAGGGATACAAAAATGAAAATGTATAAGATAATGGCTATTCCAGCTTTACTATATGGAAGGGAAAACTGGGTGCCAACACAAAAGGATTTAAATAAAATACAGACTGCAGAAATGAAATTTTTAAGAAGTGTTAAAGGTTGTACAGTGTTAGACAAAATAAGAAATGAGGATATTAGAAAGGAATTAGAAATCGAACCAATCCATGACAAAATATCAGAACGAAGGCAACAATGGCATGAACATATATTAAGAATGGAGGGTGGAAGATATCCAAATGCAGTATTAAACTATAATACGGGCGATATGTCCAAACCATGGAGTGAAGAAGAGGAAGAGGAAGAAGAAGAAGAAGAAGAAGAAGAAGAAGAAGAAGAAGAAGAAGAAGAAGAAGAAGAAGAAGAAGTCCTACCTTTGCTACTTAAACCGACTTGTATTAATAGATTAATATTTTAGTGCCAGATTTTTTATCAGAACAGTATGAGACATGCAGCTACGCACCACCATTACAAATATGCCTTACAATGAATGTATATCTAAATTTGAAGACATTTTAATATCTTTTCACTGTTTACGCTGTTCTTTTGTCATAAGGTGTACACTAGATAGTTCACTCCTGGGAAGAGCCTATTATCCCTCTGCTTCGCTGAAAATCAAGAGAAGTGGAGGGAAGATCGCTACACCACTGCCGTGCATTTAGACGAAGTTTCCCCGTGACGTTCTGAAACTGTTCTAATGCAGGAAGGGATATCTGCTTACCCCAAAGACGGGGCAGTTAGACCACATGGTATGCAAAACGTCCCAGTAAGAAAGAGAGTCCAAAACTTGCAGCAAGCGCCAGACGGAGATGATAGGGACAGGAAATTTGTGGTGGAAGGGGAATCACTCCAGCATTCACCTAACAACACACGCAAATTCGTAAAAATCCATGGTCCCATGACCGCCCGACGAAATCGAACCTAGGGCTTTCCTTATATAAGAGCTTTCAAGGACATACGTTTTACTTGTTCCGAAAGCACCAACGAATAGACCGGACTATGGCTAAGCTTCTGTTTGACATGTATTCTCATGGGAAATGGACTATGTTACGGCTTTTTCGATTCCATCTCTCTTTCTCTTGAGACTAAAGCTCATTTTACTGCATTATGATACACAAATTCTAATCTGTCACATTTTTTTCTGTCAGTAACCCTAGGGATACATACACGAAATAACATTAGAAGCAAATGTACAATATCATGCAGAAAAAGCTGCAGATAGTGCAAAAGCTGTGCCTTGTTAGACGTCCGGTGGAAAGCAACCGCTTTAAAAAGGGAACCAATTGCCGATTTAGACATATAATGTCACCACGAGAGTTTGATGTGAGGGGTGATGAAGGGAAATGATAAGCAAAATTCTAGTTTAGAGTGCTGCAAAATAAATAAACAAACAAACGAATAAATGCAATTTAATGCAATGAAAAGTTGCACGGAAGATGTTTGAAAAATTTCCTAAATATGTACAGTTTGAATGTAAGAATAACAGAACATCTGAAAACTACCTCCACTTGAAAAAAGAAAGACAACCAATTCACAAAGGGCTATTAAAGTAAAGCCCGAAAGGTAGAAAATCTGACAACGACAAACGAAAATGATTTTCTCTTTTAATTGGGAGAATGTTGGAGTAGATTCTCTCCTCCACAGGTTCCCTTCCTTTTATTTCTCAGTTAAATCAATGTTATAGGTACCCCCAGGGGCTTACTGCGGTATGTACGGGATTGGCGACCCCAGGGTCTCGAACCAAATCTCTCGATTGGGTGCCTCTGAGTGATGACAGACCTAATGTCAAACGCCCAAACAAGGTCCACATCCGTGTTGGACTATTATCTAAATAAAGTAAAGTAAAGTAAAATAAAGGCAAATTAAAGCCAAAGCAAAGCCAGAGCGAGGCCTAAGCGGAGCCAGAGTGGAGCTTAGCGGAGCCAGAGCGTAGTCAGAGCAAAGCCAAAGCAAAGCCAGAGCAAAGCCAGAGCAAAGCCAAAGCGAAGCCAGAGCAAAGCCAAAGCAATGCCAAAGCAAAGCCAAGGTAAAGTTAAATTCAAGGGAATGTCAAACGAAAGTTATAGCAAAGTAAAATACAGTTCTTGGAGTGGTCTGAAGACCATGGAGTTGAGCGACCTTAAATATAAATCATCATCAAGTTAATTGTCAGGTTTGGTTGTCGTGTGATAGTTCCGGCGGATGTGGATAAAAGGTACAGATCCCTGCGTTCCGTAAATCTTCTCTGGCTCTCCTAGACGTTTCTGCTCAAGCCGCTACGGTCGCTCCACCGTCCTCTCTCTGGACGGTGCTGAGAAGCTTCGGTAGTGCGCCAGGTGATAATATATCCAACTGCTAGAGACCTTCTGTACGTAAGTGGGTATTCGCTGGCTGTGGTCTCCTTTCGCTGAATTTTTCCATCTTTGAAGTGGTAGTCCACAATACACCCCTGTAGAGTCGCGGTAGGTTGAGGTATTCTCTCTCCGTTCCTTCAATCCAATCACAAGAGAAGGGATGGAAAGATTATATTACAGTTTGAGACTGGAACAGAACAATAGGCCTAAACCATGAGGATAACTTTTTAACAATCAACTTTAGAATCTACGATAGTTTAAAACTCGAAATAAATGTAAGAATCAAATTCTTTGATCAATATTTACCACACTGTAGTATAAATAGTCACTATTGAACGTTTGATAACTTTCATAATATATTTTCACAATCTCGTACAGTTTTTATTTCTTGTTATTTGCATAAGCCATTCCGACTATTTTCCGTATTTAAAATTCCAACAATGTTTCCATACAATTTGGCAGTGTTTCAGGCCTTGTACAACCCTTAACACCTATCTGTCAGATTATGTAACCTAAACTGTCGTCTGTCTGTTGTTTCGATCACAAAACTCTTAGCTCCTGCTAGGGCTACCAACAGCAATGGATATTCTTTGAATTACCTGGTGGAGACCGTTATTATGGACACATTTTAATATTTTTATGATATCTAGCAACTTCTTGAACTGAGCCTAAACATTAAAATGAATTATTTGCATCTTAAATTACCTTTTCAAATACTTATATATATGCAGAATGAAGCACCTACTTGTGCATTGCCTTACGAGTATAAAACCTTTAAACAAAGGTATTTTAGCTCATGTGCATTTTAAAGTATAATTTCATGCATGTAAGGTTAGAAATGTCTCTAAAATGTATTCATGTATTCAAAACTAACAGCTTAATTCTCCCTACATTTTATTGTATCTCTCTGTAGCTTTCACAAAGGAATTGGATCTTACATAGCTTTCAGTTTAATTGTAAGATATTGGAATGAATAAAACTATTATTTTATGGAACAAGAGTTTTGCAATCAGTAGGATGAATATTTTTCAAGGCACTAATTCTGCTCTTTCATCTCTGCAGTTGTTGCTAAATCCAATAGTTTTACTTCTACTACATAGCTATGGTGGGCAAAGTGTATTCCACACCAAAAATCAGCTATATATATTTTACCGGAAATAAAATGATTTCAGTTTCACTTATCCCGAAAAAATAATTTAAAAAAATGGATAGAAGGGGCAGTGGGAACGCTATTACTAAAACCGAAAAGGTGGTTAAATAACGCATACGGTACCTTGTGATACGAATATTTTCATAAATTTACATACTCTGTATTGCACAGTATGTGATTGTTGACTAAATTCCGTTTGTTTTATGTCCTTACCTCAAAAACACATAGGTGGTCTGCAAAGTTTCTGACATAATTAAGATACAAGACATTTTTTCAGAAATTTTTATTATATTTTCCAGCATAGTACCCTTCTAACTCTACACACTTCTCCCAGCGATGCTCCCATCTCTGTAGCCCGTCCAATTAGTACTCGGCGTTTTCCTCTATAAAATAATTGTTCACGAAGGTGATTGCCTCTTCATTTGACCAAAATCTCTGTACTCCGAGCGCAATTTTCAGTTGAGGAAACAAAAAGAAGTCGCTTGGGACTAGATCTGGTAAGTAAGGCGTATGGTCAAGCAGTTCAAACCGTAATTCGTGGATCTTCGTCATTGCAACCGCTGAGGTCTGAGACGGTGCATTGTCTTCATGAAACAGGAATTTCTTTTTCTGCAAATGTGGCCGTTTTTCTGCCTTCAGCTTGCCAAGTAATGATGCATAGTATGCAGCTGTAATATTTTTTTTCCTTTTTGAAGATAATCGATTAAAATAACTCCATGACTACCCCAAAAACTGTAGTCATCACTTTTCCAATATTAAAAAAAACAGTTTTTTGAGCCGATTCCCCATTTGCAGTCCACTGTTTAAACTGTATTTTTGTTTCAGGCGTATAATAGTGTATCCAAGTTTCAGCTAGTGCAATTAATTGGCGCCAAAACTAGGATTTATTGCGCCAAAAGAGCGTTGGAAATGTTTATTCGAGCACGTTTTTGGCCTAACGTGAGCAAAGGCGGCACCCAACGCGCGGACAGCTTTCTCATGTCTAAATGTTGATTTCATATGTGACAAACACGTTCTTTTGACATGTTCATAGCCTCTGCTGTCTCTCTCACTTTAATTCGGCAATCGTCTAGCACTATTAAGTGAACTTTGGCGATGTTTTCGTCGGTAGTTGCAGTTTTTGGACGTCCCGAACGTTCATCGTTTCCCAAGCTCTGACGTTCACGTTTAAATTCAGCTGCCCAAAATTTAACTTTGGTAAATGGTGGTGCAGAATCCCCATATACAGAATCCAACGCATCTTTGATTTACCTGGACGTATTGCCTTTCAAAGACAAATATTTAAAGAGAGTTCGATACTCGATTTTGTCTATTTTCATAAAATACTCATATCAACTCACTGAAACGACTGTTGCATAACAGCTGAGCGTCCAAAATGCCTGAAACTTTGGTGAGTAATTGACAACAGATGAACAACGAAATTCACTAGCATTTGTTTACGAGTTCTGCTATCTTCATGTTAAGGCCTGAAACTTTTCAGACCACCCTCGTGTAGTATATGTCTAGAATTTTCTATAAGTATTCTCTGTGGTCACCTTTATGTGTTTGATTCTTGTGTCAAATAAAACCGTAAGAGATGCCGAGAAACTTAATACAGCGAAAACATTACAATCTTGTAAAATCACTAATTATTTGTGAACTTTAAAACTTTTTGTAGTGTTAGCTGTTTGAGATAAGAGCGTTATCTACGTGACAGCTTGAACATTTGTAATTTCTTCTTCTTCTTGACCTTCCTTATCGTTACTTATTAATTTTAAATCATGTAATGTATAACAAATTAAGAAAATAGGCGAGCGAGAAGTTTATAAACGAAATTGATAAAATTTATAGTGAGGTGAAGTTCAGAATAAGATGTGGGATGAATGCACTATCGGAAGAGGCCGAACAGAAGTTAGGCTTGAGTCAGGGGGGGGGCAATTTGAGTGCTTTTCCATTAAATATATTTATAGATGACATATTAGGGAGGGTTAAGGAAAGCAATGCCCTTTGCCCAATAATAATGAACAAAGAGATTCGTTGTTTATTGTATGCGGATGATTTAACTTTAGGAGCAAATAGGTTTGAAAAAATCAACTGAGGCAATTCATAGGTGATGGTACTTAAAAGAGGATCAATACTGAAGAAAGTAGAGGAATGGTTCATAGGAGGTGTAAAGGTGGAAGTGATAAACGAGTATGACTATTTAGGTGTAAGGATGTGTAGCAGTGGAGGATGGGCCGCACAAGCCAGAAAAGTGATAGCTAATGGCAGAGCGGCAATGTCAGGGCTAAGAATATGTAAACATAAACTGGAAATGTCAGTTAGATTGTTAGAAAGAATGTATGAAGCGGTCGTTGAAGCCAGAACAATGTATGCAGTGGACACATCAGAGCTAGATACACAATTAGACCAGATGTATGGAATGTTTTGCAAAGAACTACTAGGGCTGCCAAAATCGTCACCATTACTAAAGTTGGGTAATACAAAAAGGAGGGGGATAATAATTCTGGCTTAAGTGTATTATAGGGCAGAAAGGGGAGTCATTGAATTTGTGCATGAGGCAACAAAACGCATTAAGTACACAAATACTTGGTGGTCGAACTTGGAAGTAATGGTATCGAAGATAGGTATAGGAGACTGGTGGAGAGCAGAGGGGTCAAATCATAGCGTCTTTTGCAAGAAAGTGAGAACCAGATTACACGACATAGATAGACAGGTGATATGGGAAAGTATGAAAGAAAATAAAACTTTGAAATTTTATAAGCAATTAGAGACAGAATGGGGTAGGGAGAAATAAATAGATCAATGTGACAAAATTGGAAGGGAAGGCATAGCATGGATGAGAGTAGGAATAATATATCTAAAAGGGTTGAGAAATAATGACGTAGGGATATGTGAATTTTGTGGAGATGAAGAGAGCACTGTTCTTACCTGGTAGAATGTAAGGAGTTAACAAATTGCAGGAGAAAAATATGGGATAAGAAATGGGACAGTGTGAGCAAAGAGGTAGTGGCTTTAGCATGCTAAAGGGGACAGGTGAAAAGAAAATAGATGTACAGGAGAATTTTTACATAAGTTAGGAGAGAAGTGGATTAGGATAAAAGAAGCGTAGTTCAAGAAGAGATGACAAGCTGTTGAGGAAAACCAAAGGCTGATAGCCAGGGGACCTAATGTCTGTTTCATATAACCTTGCCCCGCTGAAATGTTGTATTTATTCACTGCAATTGGGTACTACCCGGTAGCAGAGTTAAGAATACAGATCAAATTACAAATACTAGATTTACAACAATAACACAATAAACAATACAAACATGATATTATTTTAACTTTAGTCACTTAAAACATATCTAATTCCTTCTCTATTTACATATTATATACCATTATTTTTTTAACAGTTAAACTATAAACCGTCTAGATTTTTTCTAAATTTCTTCAGTGATAGGGGACAGCCCTGAAAGACTGCTACAGGCAATTCATTCCATTCTTCAATGGTTCTATTAACAAAAGAAAATTTTCCTACGTCGGTTCTGTATCTTCTACCCTTAATTTTATACCTATGATCGTTTCGTCCATAATAATCCGGATTATCTAACCTTACACTAACGTCCACCCATGCCTTTACACCAGCATTAGCTTTGAATAATGTTACCAACCTATGTTTTTTACGCCTAATTCTTAATTCCTCCCATTTAGTCTCATCTCCTTTTATAGGTCCAAAATATTTGCCTCTTTTTATGAATTTTATTGCCCACTTCTGTATTTTTTCTAATGGATCGATTTGGTTAGCTCTATACGGGTCCCAGCATGCTACTCCATATTCCATAACCGGCCGCACTAAGGCCTTGTAGGCAATTTCCCTGGACCTAGCGCTCCCCTTTTTCAATATTCTCATTACGAAATGTAATGTCTTCCATGCATTCAATGTATCACTCCGCGTGCAAATACCTTCCCCCTCATCCCAATTGGCTAATGCTTTCGCGCCATAGGTCATAGGCGGTGCCTTCCCGTCACATTGAAACCTGCAGTAAACGTCATAATAATTGCCAGAAAGATGGATAAAATCATACAAATAAGAATATGAAGGCATGCAAAAATAATGAATTTTATAATGAAAATGAGCAAGTTGAAACTGAATGAATGAGCAATGAAACTGGAAAAAGTTTATAAAGAAAGGCCTTCGGCCGTTTCCACTGGAATATTTTAAACCAGCACATATACCTTGCAAAAAAGCTTATCCTTCAGTCTTAAAATCGTGTCACACCATACTTGTCGTGTTTTCTTCATTCACCCAACTCTCGTCAAGGTAGTATATTTTGCGACTTGTATCTCGGTACAGTCTGGTTGTCCTTAAATAACGTCTTCGTCACACAGCAATATCGCCCCTGGAGTGGTAAGTTTCCCTGTTGTTACGCATCTAACACACCTGTAAGTTCAGAGCACAGCTGTTCGACTTCTCTTACTGACAAAGACGGATTCTTCTCTGTGAGTGCATTAAACACATGCAACACAATTCTTTTATCGCAACTTTGTGGCAGTTTTCCCTTGCGATGCTTCAGCGAAAAACTGGCGCTAGACTCTGCCATTACACATATAATAAGTACACGCGCAATAAACGATCAATAAAATAATTTAGCTCTCGCACTCGGCATAGCACACCGTCGAATGGCGATATATGACTAATCCAGTTCAAAACAAGGTCAGTGATAAAAGTCATATAAACAAATATGTCATCACTACCGCTAAATCACGTGCTATCGTGCCATGCGCTTGAGAGCAAAGGAACCTCCTCTTTACTTCGTTTAAGAATTAACATGCATTTCAGATAAATCAACTCTGTTGCGTAATATATTTAATTAAAACAGTTACGAAAATATAAATTTGACAATTCTCTTCCAACATATAAAGACATATCACCATGTTAAATAACGAACTAATTTTTACCGCACAACAACAGCAGCCAATGAGATGTGATAAGGTCACGTGACCGTTAAGAGATACGGAGCAAGCTTATAATAAGTGCATGTACGATGTTGAAGTCATTGTAGTGATACTATAAAAATAAATATCATATCATATAACAAATGGTGAGGAACAATGTGGTGTGGCAATCCTATCATTACAGAAGTTTTGTGATCATTTGAAGGGCAACTGAAACCTACAGAGGATATCTGATGCAAATCGATTGTTAGGTGTAAATATTACAATTACAGAGAAGGTAAGGGGTTGAATCATCAATAATCACCCTCATATTAATTTCTATACCTACAACCTCTTACAAACGTCAGTAATTTGGGAGAGAGTTTTCCGATACAGTCATATTTCACTTTGAAAACACTCATCAAATGAACAGTTTTACATTCTTAATTTCCAGACATATTTCATTACCCCTCATTACGTATCTCCAAAACTGGAGAGAAATGTTGAAGATAATAACAAAGGAATGCAGATATCAGGATGAATTTTCGAAGCAGCCTGTTGCAAGGCCGGTTCCAAACGGCACATCAAGGTGGGTGCATGATTAGTAAGTTATGTGATTTATATGGGCCTTGATTGGTCCACACGGCCGCTTGGATTATGGTGCACGCGCACATCGTATTTCACTTATTTCTAGAAGTTCTCCCCTCTCTCCCCTTGTCTTCGAGACCATATGATTTCCATCGTGAAATACACCTCGGGGCGCCAAATTTTAAAACTACATCTCTCACTCGCTAGGCTCTGAGATCAGCATAATGATTACTGCGGAGAAAAGAAAAGAAAGAAAAACCTTGCTTTTTGTATTATATTATAATTACCCGAAATTGGTCACAGTAACTAATATTTAGGGAAGGTGGGGTTGCCATAGCCAAGTAATCTATTTGCCCAAGGCGACAATAATAACAGCAACATCCATTCTCCTCTCGAAAATGCTTTGTGTTCTTTTTAAATATGATTGGACGGTTAAGCTTAATTACGTCACAGTATTCGTTCCAGTACAATACCGAAAGCGGCTTGTGTTGATATCACAGATAAAGGTGTATAATTTAGTCGCGCGTGGGTTATGGGACCAATTAGTTGCGATCGTGCAATGGACCCTTGCTATGCAAATTAAGTGGCGCGTTTAGATAAGAATGTTGACCATCTGTTCCTTTCACGTAAGCGCGTTCATTATCATCGCTTCTTTATTACTGGCATTTGCACGACACGAATGTGTGCGCTTGTGTAAATACGTCGATATTGGCTGATAAATCCACTAGACATGTAACGGGAAGTGGTGTCGCAGTTTTGCTACAGGTGGCGTTAGTGCCGATCTTCCAGGACGTAAATTCGCCTCACATTTGTCTCTGAAGATGCCATAAATGATGAGCCAAATGTGGCTTCGTTTTTTGGGTTTGAAAATGTCGGAATTCCTGATTATGAATCTATGACTATATGATAACAAAGGAACAGAATTACGATGTTCACTTGTCAAGGTGTCTACCTCGCAATTTGCTTTAGAGGAAGTATTGTATTCGGCTGATAATTTCGATATACGTAGCTACTTCACATGTTTTTAAACCCCCTAACTCAACCTTAAAGAGTTTTGGTGCAGGTCTACCTGTGATGGCAGCAAGATAAAAGTTTTAGACATATGCAGCCATATGGGACACCAGTAATCAGTTAGATCCAAACAGATCCAATTCAACTCCATCCTCCAGAAGGAAGAGATAAAAGGAAGGAACCACAGTGGACAAAAAGAGACGCACATCAGCCCTTAGCTGTTCCAGGTTCAATGCTGGAACTATCTAGAGCGGGGAAAGAACAACACTTCTACCAAGCAGTTCTCTCGTGTCCACTGCATGTTGTCCATACATTTTTAAACCTAGAAGCAGATATGAAAGATCATATCATGGTAGATAAGAAACTACCCCAGCACCATCTGAATGGTAGTCTCACACTTTAGGCGGAGTCACCTCGGTCGTTAATCTAGTGCATGAGGTTAACGATCCTTTTGTACCAATTATCGTTTATTTGGAAATTAATTGTTCTTTAGCATTAGCCATGAGTAGGCAAAAGTATGGCAAGATAGACGCAGACTGAAAAACTCAATGGCAAAGCCGTGATTTGAACCTCGGATCTTCTGGTTGCCGTGCAGCCGCTCTAACCCTTGAGCTACTATGGCCGACGAGCCGATATGACATTAAATTCTCCAACTGACTCGTGTTTTTCCCGGCAAACCACTTAGGAGTTCTCATAAACACATGAGAAATATGCAATGAGACATGAGTCAAATGGAAAGATAGAGCCAGTTTGAAAAATTCAATGCCATAGCCGGGATTTGAACCACGGATATTCTGGTGCCGTCCAGCAGCTCTAACCTTTGAGCTACTATGGCCAACGTGCCGACACGACATTGAGAGAAAAGGATACATTTTAATTACATACATGCTAACAACAATGAAAGTGCACTTGATTTTTTTAACTGGTAATTACATGCAAAGAGTTCTAAATTTCTGGAAAAATACTTCGCAGATAGTCGTGTCTGAAGAGAATCATGTGGTGGTCTATTGACTTCGTCGTCTTTTAGCTTGCCACTTGTGATGTAGTTCCGCAGAATCCCTATACAAAGACCAACAGTAATCCGCAAGCATTACTTCATTGCAACAGCCCTGATGTCTTTGTTCCATAACAGAAATGTCCTGATGGAATCCCTCCCCATGTTCATCACTAACAGCTCCACAACTAGGAGGGAAAACGTCTAGGTGGGAGTGGAGGGAATGGATCTTAAGGGACATGTTGCATCCACGATTACGGTATTTTTGCAGGAGCACTGTCACCAAATGCTTGTAGTTGTCAACTCTTTTGTTGCCTAAAAGTCCATGAACAACACCCTTGAAGGCTTCCCAAGCTTCCGTTTCTTTCCCCTCCAAAATTTGGTCAAATGCAGGATGCTTTACAAGTTCTCTTATTTGTGGTCCGAAAAAAAATGCCTTCCTGAAGAGAATTTGTGTTTTGTTATTTGACAGGTGTGCCAACTCTCAAAAAGATTCCCCCAAATTTATAATCTTCACTCTAAAAATTAAATGTCACCTTATCTTCAAAAGAAGAGTTAATCTATCATTTTTATGGTGATTTTTTAATTCATCAGAAGGAAATACATGTAAATTCACTATGTTTAAGCCCGAAACATTTTCATTGTTGCCCAGTGATATCAATAGCAACTCCACACTATAAACAATAACATCTTAATCAGCATTCAACTCGATACAGATCTCGTTGTGACAGAGCTGTCTGGTATACGAATGGAAAAATATTATATAATAGCAATGTCCTTTAGTAATTTTTAAATAAAATGCAGCTTAATTTAACATCGTAATTTAATAGTGTTTAATTTCAGCAGTCTTTTGTCTAATCTGTATATAGTATACAGTACACATCTATGTGCTAAGTGAAGCAGAAAGATAAAATGTGGGGCTATTACGTTTATAAGAATCGAAACATTTGCAAACTTTTCTCTCTCCGAAATTATGTCGGTACTTAAAGGAGGGGTTTATCGTACTATGCAAATAAAAGAAAACGCTAAACCAATCAACAGCTTAACCATTTTCTGTCGTAATATCTCTGTCTCTGTCTCTCTTCCCACACAGATGTTTACAGCGAGATTAAACTAGGTTGAGATGGCTTATAGTGCAAGTATTGGTGTCATTGCTAGAATGGTTAAGGGCCCCTTCCTTGCTGGCCCATATCTTCGTCCAGAGTGATAGATGTTCAGGTGTCTCCTTCATCCTTCCTTCCCGCTGGAGTAAGCATGGCCTACTACAGTCTAAGTGCGATGTTCTGCCCATCTGTCTCCATGCTCCTAACTGGTTTTCACATCACATGTGAAGTATGCAGAAAGAGAGTGAATAAGCAAAAGAGAATGAAGTGAGAGGGAGACAGAAGAATTTCCACAAAGCTTTTAGGATAAAAATTGCACGCCAGTACAACAGGTATGATACTGAAGCTGTAAAATGTTTCTCGAGTACAATGTACTTGTGCCCTTAGAAGGCAATAGTAGTTACGTCACTTTATCTGAGTGCAGCGATGACATGGTATAACTGCTCACAAGTAATGGGCGCTTAGCTTCCCTGATACCGTCTGAGACATTAAGTTACAGTCCGTTAAACACCGAGTCCACAATCGCAGTTCACTGTGATGAAAAAAACAAGACGATAAAATAAATGTGCGCGTAACACTGAATTTCAAGTGCGTTCGTTATGCCGCGTAAATAAGGCTGAAAATAGCTTACATTTAAAATATACGTTACGCTCTGCGAAACATTCAACTTACAGTTTTATTAATTTATTGTTAATAGCATTGTAAAAACGAAGACTTTCATCCGTGGATATATTGTTCAACTGCCTCAAAGAGCAACGTGGTGCTGATGTTTGTGGACTTCAGGGTGGACTTCCTTGATACATGGCTTTTGTGGGAGTTTCCTTGGTGGTTATGCGAATTCTGGGATGTTTGATTACACTCGCTTAATTTTTTGTAGCTCCTTTTCGTTTCATTTTATTTGAGAGTACATGAAGTACTTTTGTCATATATGAAGTACTTTAAAATTTGGTTGAGGCCCGCTTCTATGGTATGGGGCCACGTGACTTTCTCACATTTAAGAAATCTCGAGTTTGAATCTGATGTAGGCTGAAGACAAATTAAAGGTAACCCACCGTGAGCATGGTTTTACCCATTTCGTTTTTTGGGTCATACCCAACATGAACTTCCTGCTTAAACGACGTTAAGCTTAAAAAGAAAAGTCTGTTAAACTAAGAGAATTTAAACGGGGAATTTCCTTGAATTATCATTTTAATGAACTACTGCAAAAAGAAATACGCACCTGACTGCACTTGCGATCGACGTTCGAATGGTCAGAACTCTGCTTCTCACCCCAGAGGTCTCATTTTGGTTTCCCGCTTGAGAAAGGGAATTTTCCTTAATCAGAATCATTCTCTATCACCACAGAGTTTGGACGTGTGAATTGAACAATAAAATACTAATATGAGAAAAAAATTAATATATAATAATAATAATAATAATAATAATAATAATAATAATAATAATAATAATAATAATAATAATAATAATAATAATAATAATAATAATAATAATAATAATAATAATAATAATAATAATAATAATAATAATAATAATAATAATAATAATAATAATAATAATAATAATAATAATAATAATAATAATAATAATAATAATAATAATAATAATAATAATAATAATAATAATAATAATAATAATAATAATAATAATAATAATAATAATAATAATAATAATAATAATAATAATAATAATAATAATAATAATAATAATAATAATAATAATAATAATAATAATAATAATAATAATAATAATAATAATAATAATAATAATAATAATAATAATAATAATAATAATAATAATAATAATAATAATAATAATAATAATAATAATAATAATAATAATAATAATAATAATAATAATAATAATAATAATAATAATAATAATAATAATAATAATAATAATAATAATAATAATAATAATAATAATAATAATAATAATAATAATAATAATAATAATAATAATAATACATCTTATTATACATTTATTAATGTATTTCAAATAGCCTAAAATTGGTGGAAGTATTAACTATAGTTTATTTTTAGAACAAAAACTTAGGATTGATTCTAAAATATTCTTATCAAGTACATTATTTCCAAAAAGAAATGGACGCATCAGGAATGGAAATGCTGATACAATATGTGTTCACTTGATATTTTTTCCTCTCCATTAATGCAAGCACTTGTCAATACTAGACAGAAGGTGTCAAAGATACCTTCTAATACGCATGCTCAGTTCTGAACCTGTAGTGGACTTAATCATACAGTGTAATCAGTATTATATAGCTTGTTTTAGTGCTTCTTACTGCCAAGCGAAGTTCCGATTTTCCGTTTTTTTTTTTTTTTTTAATTTATGTCCTCCAACGTTAAGTCATATCGGACGATGAATGGAAGGGGTGAAATTATGCTCAAATGATCCCAGAGTCCATGGCGCTTAGAGTTACCCGACATTCGTCTTTCAGGATAAGGGAAAACCCCGGAAAAATATTATCTAGGTAACTTACCCTGACCGAGATTCGAACTCGCGACCTCTATAACGTGAGGCAAACACGCTACCACCACGCTATCGAGGCGGGTGAATTTCCATGATATCTGGTATAGAAAACCATAAAAAAACCTAATAAATATGGCCAGATTTCATCTGCATGCTTGTCGAACGCGGGACTCGGACGTTACCATTTGCTAGTCATTTGTTTATGTATTATTTTCTTTTAAATTGTATCACTCAATTCAAGATGAATAACAGGGATGGCTTTTAATTATAGAAAAATTATTTACATTAAATTAAATGTGTCTCTTCACTAACAGTCATCATTAATTAGCACCTAGAGAAGCAGCTTTAGTAGAATTAGGAAAGACAAGAAGAAATGAAATAATAATAGAAAGAATAATGACATTCTGGTATAGGTGCCCAAAGAAGAAGGGAAAATTATGAAATTATTCATGATTCAATAAAAAGATTAGAGAACTCAAACAGTTGGTGGACAGGTAGGAGGAATTATGGAAAAATAGGAATGGGAGATATATGGAGATTAGAGGAAAGGAATACAAGCGATTTGGGTAATTTGGCAAAACCAGAATAGAAGATATAGAAAGACAGGAAATATGGGGAAGTCTAGAAAAAATGAAATCGTTACAATTTTACAAACAAATAAAAATAAACTGGGGACGAGAAGCATATGTAGATTACTGCAATAAGCAAGAGAGAGAAGGGTTAGCTTGGATGAAAACAGGAACAATATTTCTAAGAGGGATAAGAGGTAGGGAAAACGGAATTTGTGAATTGTGTGGGGGGAAACAAAGCATAGAACACTGTAATAGAATGCGAGGAGATTGCAATGTGGTGATAAAGGGTGTGGGAGGAAAAATGGAAGGAAGTAGGTAAAAGCATAGTAGCTAAATGTTAACAGGAAAGGAGGAAAAGAAGGTAAGAAGTATTCGTGAGTTCTTACAGAAAGTAAAAGAAAATAGTCAAGAAATGTAAAGAATATAAGAAAGGAAGATAGGGGTGGGAGAAGAAAGGGACTTATTAAGTATCAAGGAGGCATGAAAGTTAAGAGCTACCTGGCAGTGCAGAATACCAGGTTGTCGTGTAAGCCAAGGTAGCAACAAGGAAAAGACAGATAAAAGTAGCCTAAAGTTGTAAATTAAAATTTTAGAATATACTGATATTATAAAAAAGTACAATATACGTAATATCCAAGTTGTTCTCCTCCTTCAGAAATTAATAACTCTTATAGATTTACAGTACTAACAAAGTGTTTCCAAAATTGTACTGCAAAAATTGGAAACATTATTTTAATGCAACCTGAGAAGTCTGGGCTGACAGAACATTGTTTTTAACGACCATAGAGCCAATTTTCGGGGGACGACCATCTTGGCAATATGCAAAAGTTACTGGGAGCGGAGAATTAAGGAGGATTTTGCCATTTCCTCTGAAAGGAGCACGCTTAGTCGTGATGCTGGATATCAGTTCAGCTCCTTTGGAAACCGGCCTTAAAAATGGAAATCCATCGAATTAAGAAGCAAAGATCAATACAGCTTGATAATCCACTTAAGTAGTTACGTTTCTTTGATATAATTTTCTATACTCACACCATCTCCTGTCCTGGCATGTAATTTACTGAAAACAGTCTTTTGTTCAGTGATGCGAATTTTGATAGTGTTTTGTCTTTGTTTATATTTGTGTTACATCCAGTTAATGATTTGTGGTTATAACATTTTATAAATATCCTGATGATGGTAGAGATCCACACTCCCGACTCCTTGTTTTCTAATCGTCTTTTCACCTGGCTTGTTGCCCGAGAAGAAAGTGAGTGTATTCGTCGCCAGGAAAGCTTCAGGTCTTATTCCACAAAACATTATTTTACATAGCAAGAGTACCTTGATTAGAAATACAGTTTTTGTGTAGCAAGATGTTTTCAATCTCATACGCTTTGTCAGTTATGTAAAAGTCATTCAGAATGAACAGGACTCAAGTTTTTCAAGTTGAAAGTTTTATCTTCATTTGTCATTAAAATATTTTAATATAAGTGGTTTAACAAAACACTGTGCAATTATTAGGACAGCCATTACTATTTAAACACATTCTATCTTATTTTACATTCAAAAGCCTCAAAACATGTCCTTCCGATTAAATCTTGGTATCGACATAATTATTTCCTCTATTTACTGGAGTCAAGTAGCAGATAAAGCACGAATGCAAAATTTACTCAATTCAATTTATTTAACAATTAATTTAAAAGCGAAATTTTCATTTAACATCAACCTTATATAAAAAGTTTTAATAGTTTATCAGTTATAAACACGAGGGTGGGTCAAAAAGTAATGCCTCCTATTTTTTTCTCTTTCAATTGCCAAGAAAATTGAATCCAATTTACATACTTTGAAAACTACAACATCGACGATTAATTTGACACTATTCAATATAATCTCTGTCCTTTTTCACAGTTTTGGTCCATCTTAAAACTAGGGTATCCATTCCAGTGTGGTAAAACACGCGGTCTTGCTCCCTAAGTCATCGACACACGGACGTTTTCACAGCCTCTTCATCTTCAGAATGAATCCCACGATGAGCTTCCTTTAGTGGCCCGAACAGATGAAAGTCTGATGGCGCCAGGTCAGGGCTGTGAGGTAAGACTTGCCAACGCAATTTCTCAATTTCTTCAGTGGTGTAACGGCTGGTGTGTGACCTTTCATTGTCATGCAAAAGAAGAACATCCGCCCCAGCTTTTGTTGGGCGAACTCGGCGAAGACTTGCTTTCAGCTTTTTGAGACTTCTGACGTGTTGGACTGAATTTATTGTGCATCCCTGCTCCAAAAAGTTATCATAAGCACACCCTCTGCATCCAAAAACACTGTCGCCATAACTTTCCCTACCGACCGCTGAGTTTTGAATATTTTTTCTTCGTTGACGTTGTGTGATGTCATTCCATTGACTGCCTCTTTGATTCAGGTTCAAAAAAATGAACCCACGTTTCGTCTCCAGTAACAATATTTTCCAGAAACTCCTCTCCCTTCAAATTGTAGCGCTGCAGTGTTCGGAGGCTATTGTTTTCCTTGTTTCTTTGTTTTGGGCGGTTAGCTTTCTTGGTACCCAACGTGAACAAACTTTTGAGTAACCCAGTTGTTGAATAATCGGCATCACACTGCCTTTACTGAGGGAGGTAATGCGACACAATTCACCTGTTGTTACCCGGCGATCACCACGAATGATGTCATCGACTCGGTGAATGTTGCATGGAGTCACTGCAGTCACCGGCCTGCCACTTCGTTTTTCATCTGACAATGGTGTTTGCCCTTCAGCTTCGTTACAGTGACGAACCCATCGTCTAATAGTGCTGACATCCACCGTTGCAGCACCATACACATTTTTTAGCCTTTCGTGAATGCGAATTGGCGTTTCACCTTCCGCAGTCAAAAATTCAGTCACAGAACGCTGTCTAATACGAATGTCGATGTCAGCCATTTTGCAAGGGGATGCAGTGCTGCCACATGTTGACTTTGTAAGTTACTACTGCAGGGGATTGGAGAAGAAGGTTTGAGGAATTGCGCCAAATTCAAAGTTTTCACATAACTTACTTATTTAAGCGGGAAAAAAATAGGAGGCATTACTTTTTGACTCACCCTTGTACTATAAATGGTATAAAAGTCTATAAAAAGCTAAATTATAAATATATTAACACTACAAAATTCTAAATGTACAAATCGAATTAATAAATAGAAATTAATTGTGCTTTCACACTAGCCGTGTGTAGGACGCACTATCAAACGGTAGAGCCAGACTGAAAAATTCAATGCCATAGCCGGGATTTGAACCACGGATCTTCTTTTCTCCGTCCAGCCGCACTAACCCTTGAGCTACTATGGCCAACGTGCCGACATGACATTAAATTCTCCAACTGACTCCTGTTTTTCCCGGTAAACCACTTAGGTGTCCTCATAAACACATGAGACAACTACCTTAATGGCGACTTACTATGCTGTAGAATTGGAGAACTTAGTGTCATGTCGGCACGTTGGCCATAGTAGCTCAAATGGTTAGAGCGGCTGGACGGAAACCAGAAGATCGGTGTTTCAAATCCCAGCTATGGCATTGCATTTTTCAGTCTGGCTCTACACTTCCATAGTGCGTCCTACACATGACTAGTGTGAAAGAACAATTAATTTCCTTTAATTTACCTAATAGTGGTCCGAACTATATAGCCCGGGCCTTAAAGTACTTACAGAATAGTGAGTCGCCACTAAGGTAGTTGTCTCATGTGTTTATGAGATCTCCTAGTGGTTTACCGGGAAAAACTCGAGTCAGTTGGAGAATTTAATGTCATATCGGCATGTTGGTCATTGTAGCTCAAATGATTAGATCGGCTGGATGGAAACCAGGTGATCCGTGGTTCAAATACCGGCTATGGCATTGAATTCGAAATAATAAATTTCTGATTTCAAATTACTAGAGATCGCCAAACCTAGCGATAGTATGATTACGCAGTACCGTTATGTTACATTTTTGTCATCTCCCTCTTGGACCGGTGGACATTAGAAGATGCTTCACAATAACGAACGCTTCTAAAACGTTGTAATATTTTACCGTTTGTTCTTTTGTACGGCATTCTCCGTACTTACGTGCCGAAATTCTCTGCGGTCAGGACTTCCTAACGATTGTTGAGGAGGCTGCAAGTATCACGTAGGAATTAACGATCTCTGTCTGTAATCTGCCTTTCCCATCGTTTAAGAGCAGGAGGCCACTCAACTCGCTGGTGGGGGATGATGGATTGTGATTTGAATCGATCGAGAGTTTCGCTTAACAAGTACATATACACCGCGCGCCCCCTCGAGGCGCGAACCCTCAACCATTTGGTCACGAGGTAAAGGAAGCCCAGTAATCATGCTGTGCACCTGCCTTCAGGCCATTCTCAGCCTACCATAATCACGCTCGCTCGACAATGATTCACGCTTCAGTGTTTTTGTATCGGAATTCCGGAATTGTGATAATTGAGGCCAGAGTTTGGAGCGACTGGCAATAGAAGATCAATGTCTTTAAAGTCTAGCTTTATTTCCGTAACCTGTTTCTTTAGATGCAACGAGTGCTTTCCGAATATACCTGGAGGATTTAGTAATAAACAGTGGCATTTATTGAGATTATTTCATTAATAACAAATAATTTTAACAAATCGTCAAAGTATATATTAAATGGTATGGGAGAACAGCTACATCCCTGTCTTACTCCTTGATTTACTTTTGTTTCTTCTGATTTTATTGTGCCTGTATTTATGATACTTTTTGTGTCTCTATATAGGCTTTTAATTATGTCTATTATATGAGGGAGATATCCCCTTTTGTCCATTATGTTCCATAATGTGTATGTATTGCATGTATTTATTTATTCACTGCAATTGGGTACTACCCGGTGGCAGAGTTAAGAATACAGATCAAATTACAAATACTAGATTTACAACAATAACACAATAAACAATACAAACATGATATTATTTTAACTTTAGTCACTTAAAACATATCTAATTACTTCCCTATTTATATATTATATACCATTATAATTAAAAAGTTAAACTATAAACCATCTAGATTTTTTCTAAATTTCTTCAGCGACAGGGGACAGCCCTGAAAGACTGCTACAGGCAATTCATTACATTCTTCAATGGTTCTATTAACAAAAGAAAATTTTCCTACGTCGGTTCTGTCTCTTCTACCCTTAATTTTATACCTATGATCGTTTCGTCCATAATAATCCGGATTATCTAACCTTACACTAACGTCCACCCATGCCTTTACACCAGCATTAGCTTTGAATAATGCTACCAACCTATGTTTTTTACGCCTAATTCTTAATTCCTCCCATTTAGTCTCATCTCCTTTTATAGGCCCAAAATACTTGCCTCTTTTTATGAACTTTATTGCCCTGTTCTGTATTTTTTCTAATGGATCGATTTGGTTAGCTCTATAAGGGTCCCAGCATGCTACTTCATATTCCATAACAGGCCGCACTAAGGCCTTATAGGCAATTTCCCTGGACCTAGCGCTCCCCTTTTTCAATATTCTCATTATGAAATGTAATGCCTTCCACGCATTCCTGGATGTGGAATTTACTTGTTCGTCCCATCCAGCATTACTTGCCAGGTACACTCCCAAGTATTTGCTGCTGTCCACCTGTGGAATTTGCACCCCTCCCATGCGATAGTTAACAATAATTTTGCCCTTAGTTCTACTGAAAACAATGGACTTACTTTTCTTGGCATTAATTGACATTTTGTTAACCGCAGCCCAATTACAGATTTCATTTAAATCATCCTGAAGAGCGGTTTCATGCACTGTATTCCGAATTTTATTATAAATGATACAATCGTCTGCAAACAACCTTATCTATTATCTATTTATATTTATAGAATCAAATGATTTTGTGAAGTTTAAAAATGCTATGTGAATTTCTAAGTTGATTTCTCGTCTTTTTTCTAAAATTCTCTTTATTCTAAAAACATTATCACTAGTAGATCCTCCTATTCTAAAACCTGATTGTTCTTCTAAAATCACTTCTGTTATTGGCTTTAAACGATTATTTACAATTTTAGTTTACAGCTTGTAAACTACGTATAACAGACTTATACCTCTATAGTTATGTCTTTGTCCTTTTTCAAGAATGGGTATCACTTCAGCTACTTTCCATGATTCAGGAATCCAATAACATTTCCAACACTCGTTATATAAATGCAAGAGCCTTAGTTGGCATATTAGACCAGATAATTGTTGGTTTTAATATAATTTTGAGTGGTATTTAGGCTTTACGGATTTTATTACTATATCGAATAGTTTCCCCGAAAAAAATACTGAACGTGAACAGGAACTTTGGTCCCTGGATCAATTAGTCATATAATTATGTAAAATTTGTAATACTTATACATAAATTTGAGAACTGTAACTACAGTCCGGCCGCTCTATCTCCGGCTCTGGCAGTTTTCGAGAGGGGGAAGCGCGTTGTTGCCAGTTCTTTAGCGGGAAATTCAAGCAGAGGAACATCTGTATTTTAAATATTTCAGCATTTGCAGATCGTAACTTTGAAAATGTACGTGGACAACGTGTATATATGTACATGATCCTAGAATAGTTGCATATGGAGACAATATACCATTTACTGGCAAAAAATAACAAAAAGCTACTTCGCACGAGTGGGAAATTCCTTTCTCATATAATATTGATATACATGTCGCCTTATAGCATCCTTTTGAAAATCATCAAGTGAAGTTTTAAGGCTGCCTCGTTGCCTTTGCTTTCCTGGTGTACGCAGAACTGAAGACGGCGAACTTAAATCAGCTAGCACTTTTCCTTGGTCACATTCTTCCCAACTTCAAGGCGTTACAATCTCTGTCCAGCACCTTGGTAACAGGTAGTAGAGGTCCACCATTGTCCCGCTCCTTCTCGAAGTACTCACGTAACCTGAATATAAATCCACGGCTTTGGTTCTCATTAGAGTCGATTTTTTCCTGAATTCTGACGAACCAGTAGCCTTATTACTATAATAGCGATAATAATAAGACTTACAGGCGCTACAAATCGGAATTAACGCACGCACAAACCACCAGCTCGGGATCCAAAAGCAACTAAAAGCTACGTGGTCGACACAAAATTGCAGCGGCAACACGGTGCTGGATTTGCAAGCCACGCCTAGCAGCGACAACGCTGATTGGCGCTAGGAGACAGTTTTGACTTCTTGACCACGACACCGGATGTACAGACTCCCAGTACCACCAACAGAAGCAGTTGGTGTGCGTGAAAGGTGTGAACGAAATATTCGAATAGAGTGATGTTGTAAAGAATATCTTGCATGATAATGAAATTACAAGTTGGATTTCAATGTTTTGAAGCAAATATAATCCTATACTCTCATTATAAATTCTGACGATATGTTTTCAATTACTCGTTATTATATGTTGGTACTATTAACCTCCCCCCTCCACCTCCTGCGGCCACTAAACGTCAGAGCCGGAGATAGAGCGGCCGTACTGTAGCTATGTTAGTGAAAGTAAAATTGTAGACTTTGATGTAAAATATTGTAACGAACCTGGGCAAATAAACGTGAGAAACACTGAACTCCCGGACGACAATCTAGAAAGAGCAGATGTCAGACAATTGAATGGGATGCTAGCAATTTTACTGTACCGTTACACAGGTCAATATTCTCTTAGTTCTCCTTGTGACGCCGTGCTGTGTATATAAGCCCTCATTTTCCTCATTGCTCATTGCAGTCAAGTGTATTGTCACGGCAACAGGCATAAAGTTTCGGCACAAATTTGAAAACAGTCGGCGGATAAAGTTTTATGGTAATAATGAGCCTTGCTAAGCAGTTAATGATAGCGGTGTTATTGTAAACAAACGCAGGCGGGCAGCGATAACTGAGGCAAAGGACTCGCCGGCATAGATTAAGTTATGTTTCTAGAAGGTGATAGAATATTCATATTACTTCGTTAGATGCCTTGTTTTCCAGAAACATCTAGTGATTGACAGAATAGTCTGGATAATTATGAATGTGATATATAAGGAATTGTGACACGCCAGCAGGACAGTTGTAAACAGAAAGAGCTGCAAGTTAGTGTGAAACAGTGTTGTGAAATGAGAGACAGCCAGCTGTGTTGTTGTAACGAGGGCTAAGGATGTAATCTGCTGTCACTGTTTGTTATTGTGATCGACCTTGGTAGACTGATGGTGTATGTAACGTAATGCTGCTGTAATCTATAAGAGTATTTCTACGAAAATAAAGGATATTTTTAATTTCTGCAACTCGGCCTTTTAATTCTACGAACCCAAAAAGTCACAGTATTGTATACATCCGTCTGGTGTGTCCGTCGACGTGCCGCGTCTAGTAAAATGTATTATAAAATGTCCGCCGAAAATGCAGTTATTTAAGGGTGCCCCGGTTCCACAAGTGTAAGGACAAATTAAAGCAGTTCAGAGATTGTCGTTTGCTTATGCTGTCTCAACCTTAACCGTAGGGGAGGGGATCCGTCCCCTTCAGCTGCCGTGGTGCGGGCGCTGCGGACCCTTAGCACTCGTGGTGCCTCTGACGTTACTAGAGGAACCTCGGGCCGAACAGCCGAGTTCCTCCCGAATGGGAGTTTTTCGGATTGGGTTGGACTCGAGGGGGCAGTGTGTTCCCGATACCCGTGGGAATCGGGTACGTCTTCGGACGGGTTGAGGGAAGCCATTAATTCTCCCGGGTACTAGCCTGCAAAGCTAGTAGAAGGTGTGCTAGATCACCAGGCGGCCCCACCGAGGTCATATCGGTAGTCTTCACCTTTGGTGTTGGCGTGCGTAAGTGGCGTATCAACTTCCATCCCGTCTTGAGTCCATAGGACCAGATGGGGGGGGGGGGCTTGTTAGTCTCTAGGTCTTGCCCTATGGAAAGCCCCACGGAGGACGCCGAGCGCCCTTTGGAACAGCTCGGATAACTCCCTGGTTGAAGGAGGCCCGGGTCTTGTTCTTACGGGTTCAAGACTAATGGGAGTAGAACCTCTGGGCTAAACTGTCTCAACCGTAACACCCTGAGAACCCAAAAAGAGTCCATGCAGGAGACAGCAGCCAGAGGCAAGGGTGAATCAGGCAGCAGAAGGAGGAAGGAAGGCGAAGGCGAGGAAGGAGTCCCGGCGTCTAATCCAGCTACGTGCAGCCGTGAGGCGAGAGAAAGTACTGCCGGAAACATAAAAGTAAATGTATTCGTGTCAGACACCGATTATGCAATTTTTTTTCCTTGTTCCTTTTATAACCCGCCTTTAACTGCTATGGTCATATCGGCGGCCGTTATGGCCGCGCCGTGGCTCAGTGATTAGACCGTTTGGCTCTCACCAAGGCGGCCCGGGTTCTATCCCAGGCGACCGCAAAGTGAGATTTGTGGAGGACAACACGGCGCTGGGGTGGGTTCTCTGCCGTATGTAGTAAAAGCGGGCGTTAAACACTACACATTTCATTTCGGCGGCCGTTCTCCTTTGGAACATACTGAAGGTCTTAACTCGTTATCTTTGGTGTTTAATCCTTAGATCACGCACACATTCACACTCTCATTCATACTTCCAGACTCTGGGGAAGATGGGGAATTATCTTGGTCGGAGAAAAATCCCCAACCCCACCGCCGTGAATCGAACCCGGGACGCCTAGCACGGCAGGCAGGTGCTCTACCAACTGAGCTATGGGGCCAGGCTATGCACATTTGTTAATTCTGCTTGTAACCCTTCTTAGAATACTGATGAAGCACGGCAAATCTTCATTGCATTGTGTTGAAATATAACAAGTGCGAAACGTTCTAAGTACACTATGATTGATTTACGGTTTCTTAACTAGCCATTTTAAATTCCCAGAATATGCATCTCTTACATCACTTTCTATGACTAACAGGCTGACAAGAAGACAGTTGTTTATTTTGTTCATAAATGGAAATGCTGCAAGGAAACAGTCAACATCCCACAATGATTTCCGTGCAAACATCTGCTATCTAACAGAGTAAATAATAGATGTGACGTCATAAGGTTCGACACCGAGGTCAGAAAATATTGTATTTTTGAAAGAACACGAGTTATTCCAAAAATGTGTTCTATTCGGTTAAATTTTATTTTACATCGGTCCACTCCCCTTTATTAGTTACTTGGTGTAACAATCCCATTACCGTTTCGCACTCGTAACTGACAATAGTTGTCTAGCTACCTTAACAGTAATCACAAACAGTTAAAGTTAATGCTCTAAGAAGAATATTATCTGTTTATATGTGTTACACATGAATAGGGCCTGGAAGTTGTTGACCTAAAATTTCTCTAAAAATAAGCTATAAAATGCTTTTAAAATATCAAAAAAATGCACATAAAATGTAAAAAAGTGACGTAACAAAAATTAACAATTTCTTTCTTAGTAATAAATTAATAACTGTCACAGACAAATACTGAATATCTGGATTGAATAACCACATTTTAAAATTAACTTTCGTAGTAAATAATGCAATTATTGCTACTAGATAATAGATAAATTCAAAATTCATCAGGTCGTGTTCAATTTTATAAAATATGTTTCCGCCAAACTCTGAAACATACCGTTTCAAATGGGACGCAGTTGCCTGTTTTTGTTTTGGCATTTCAATTCCACAACGCAACAAATTTACACACCTCACAAACTACTGTCCTTACTGTGACACTTCTAGCTCCTGAAGTCCTGTACATGCAATCTACACATATTCCATGATGTAATCGGCGTTTCCTGGAATTGATACGTCATAAATTCACGAACACTGTAAGGACGCACACTTATGTTAATTATATGTTTACCACACTTACAAATTTACTATTTCATAAAATATTATGATATAAATGAACTTTTAATCACAGATTAATTCTGAAAAAGCCCAAAAAGGCCTTGGGTCAGGATCAGATCGGCGACGGGAATCGAACCTGCACCTCCCGAATGCGGGCTACACATGAAAATGTGCCCGCCTCGGTAACGTGGTGGTAGCATGTCTGCCTCACGTTCAAGAGGTCCCGAGTTCCAATCTCGGTCAGGGTGAGTTACCTGGATAAGGTTTTTCGGGGTTTTTCCCTTATCCTGATAGACGAATGTCGGGTAACTCTAAGGTCTATGGTCTCGGACTCATTTGAGCATCATTTCACCCATTTCATTCATCGTCCGATATGACTTAACGTTGGAGGACGTAAATTGAAATAAAAAAGAAGGATGAAAATGCCCAATAAATTCTTGAGAAAGAAAGAAAATGACGATAAAATGCATCTAAATTTTAAAAAATGACTTTATTATAAAAATGCGTCAAAAGTGCATTTTGATGATCTATAAAAACCGTATATCTAACGTATTTGTTTCAGAATGCACTTATGTTCCAATAAACATCGTCACATAGCAACCAAACAAAACATCTACGCAGAGTTGTTCCGCTTGTCTATGTTTACGAAATTTCTCCTCAGTATGCTTTGCTCCATTCTGTGTCTAATGAAAGGAAAACTTACAACTAACATCTTATCATTATTTGATTAAATCCTTTGCTCAAAAAATGTACGACGGCTGTTCAATAAACAATGATCACAATACTTTTTTGACATCGTACCTTTACTCATCCTCATAATTTTGATGGTCCTCAGAATATCTTCCCCTGAATGCGATGCGCTTGTCCCAGCGTTTCTGCCAGTCTTCAAAGACATGCTGGAAACAATTTTTGAGAGATCCTTCAAAATCGCCTCCGCAGCCTTCACCACTGCTTCTGATGATGGATAATGCCTCCCACGAAGGCGTTTCTTCAAGATAGGGAATAGAAAAAATTCACATGGAGCTAAATCCGAACTATAGGGAGGGTGAGGGATGCACTTCACGTTAATTTTTGCAAGATATTCAGCAACAACATTAGCAGCCGCGCATTATCTTGGTGCAGCATCCAGCCTGCTTCACGGAAATGTGGTCTTTTGCGCCTGATATGGACTTGCAATGTTTTCAGAACATCCCTGTAGTATTGTCCAGTTACTGATGTGTATGCAGGTACAACATGCTGATAAACCATTCCATGAATATCAAACAATGAGATTACCATAGCTTTCCCAGCAGAAGCAACCACTTTTGCTTTTTGGGGGATTGGTGATGAAGGAGATTTCGACACTGAGCTTTGCTGTTTGCTCTGAGGATCAAAATGATGTAGCCAAGTTTCATCAGCAGTGATTACGTTTGAAAGAAACTCCGGATCTTCCTCTAACATCAACTTTAACTGCATGTTACCTCCATTACAGCGGTAGGCGATACAGAACATGTCTGAACTTGCCTAGTTCTCACAGGCGGGAACCACGAGTAGCAACAATAAAACTACTACGGCGTGTTTGCTTTACATTAAGCTAACAGAATAAAATAGGATTGAATTTTAGTGCGAAAAATTATGACCGTAGAAAAATTATGATCTTTTTTATTGAACAGCCCTAGTAGTATAGGGGTATAGGGCCTAAATGGTTTTATCCCTCATAGTGCAAGAGTGATCCAGGAAGCAAAGACACATTTCCATTGTGTGGACTGCTGGTGGACTGAGTATTCTGAGAACCCAGTCCAAAAAGAAGTTTAGTACTGCACATCCTGTGATTGCTCAATATGAATTCTGTGATGATGTTTCATGAGTTGAAAGGGTATTTGCAGTTGATTATCGTCAACTAAACAAGTGAACTGCGCTACGAAATAAATATGATAAAATAGAGGGAAGTGTTCCAGATCTTCTCGGGAAGAGAAGCCAAGTGAAAAGACTATTAGAAATCGACGTTTCGAGAGATTGCTTTTCTCCCATCATTAAGATATTTAAATAAAAGTTATAACCACAAATGTATCACTGGATATAACACAAATATAAAGACAAAACACTATCAATATTTGTATCACTGAACAAAAGACTGTTTTCAGTAAATTAAATGCCAAGTCAGGAGATGGCGTAGGTATAGAAAATGAATTGGGTCAAAGTAACGTAAGTAGTTAATTTGACCATCAAGCTGTATAGATCTTTGCTTCTTAAGCCGACAGACTTCCATTTCTAAGGCCGGTTTCCAAGATTATCTGAAGTGAAATCCAGCATCACGATTAAGCGTGCTCCAGTCGGAGGAAATGGCCAAAGGCTCCTTAACTCTCCGCTCCCAGTAACTGTTGCATTTTGTCAAGATGGTCGTCTCTATGATCGTTATCAAAATATGCTCTGCCAGTGCACACCTCTCAAGTTGCATTAAACGAACGCTCCGTTATTAAAATGTATTATTATTTATTAAAATATCGTGATGAGGGGAGAAATGTACGATCCCGAAATGTCAATTTCTAATTGTTTTTTCACCTGGCTTGTTTCCCGAGCAAATCTCGAACATATTCGTCGCCAGGAAAGCTTCAGGTCTTATTTTAGAGTGAATTATTCAACAATGAACACAATAACTCTGTACAATGACACTCGTCCTGGCCCCTCCATTTGTCGCATGATTGGAACCAAATATTGTACAAGTTAGATGTCTCACAGATATTTTCTTTCTAATATCCTTGGCCGTTGACTACTAAAATTTTGTCCGAATATCTTGGCCAGCTTCCACTGTAACTTTGGAATTCATCAACGGATACGATAAGCGCTGAAATGGAGATGATTATCTACTGAAATAAAGTTTCGATATTATGACTTGGTTATTTTAATGAGGCATTCGATTAATACGAATTTATCCTGCTTTTTAGGTCACACACGTAATTTAGTCGATTTGAGGACTTTAGAATCCCTCTGCATCCCAAAAAAAGTAAAATAAAAGTGTCTAATAAATATGAATCAATGGAAATAATCATTTCTTTCACACTAGCCGTATGTAGGCTGATGTTTTGCATGAATACAGCCAGACGAAAATTTTTACATACGAGGCAGTTGGAGAACTTAATGTCATGTCGGCACGTCGGCCATAGTAGCTTAATGATTTAGAGCAATCGCAAAGGAGAGTGGGAGATCTGTGGTTCAAATCCCGGCTATGGCTTTGAATTTTTGTCTGGCTCTATTCGTCTCCGTAGGGGAGGGGATCCATCCCCTTCAGCTGCTTTAAAGCGAGCGCTGTGGACCCTTAGCACTCGTGGTACCTCTGCCGTTACCAGAGGAACCACGGGCAGAACATTCGAGCCTCTCCCTGAATGGGAATTGTTCGGATTGGGTTGGACTTGAGGGGGTACTGTGTTAGCGACACCCACAGGGAATTGGGTACCTCCAGCCAGGCTATAGCCACCCGGAGGGGGTAGAGGGTTGCCTAATAAGTCCCGAGTACTAGCCTGCAGAGCTAGTAGAAGGTGTGCTAGATCACCAGACGGCCCCACCGAGGTTTTCGTTAGTCTTCCCTGCGGGCTTGACGCGCGTAGGTGGCCTATCTACTTCCAACCGTCTTGAAGTTGTCGATGGGGGGGGGGGGCTTATTAGCCTCTAGGTATTGCCCCATGGAAAGACCCCCGAACCTTCGGACTTTCGGGTAGACCTCACTGGACTGGCTCTATTCATGCAAAACCTTGGCCTCGACACGGCTAGTGTGGAAGAAATGATTATTTCCATCAACTTACCTAAAAATAAAAAATTATAAAATAAAAAAGCAGTGGTTTAACTATGAAGCCTGGAACTTAAGTACTTATAGCATAGTAAGTCGCCACAAAAGGTGCGTGTCTCATAGCATTTGAGAACCCCTAGTGGTCTACCGGGAAATATATGAGACAGTTGAAAAATTTAATGTCATGTCGGCATGTTGGCCATAGTAGCTCAGTGGTTTAGAGCAACCGCATGGAGAGCGGGAGATCCGTAGTTCAAATCCCGGCTATGGCATTGAATTTTTATCTGGCTCTATTCATGCAAATATGAATCTTTTAGAGTAAGAGCTTTTAAGAGAATACTTTTACTTCTCGTGTTGTTACACACAGCATAAAAATGAACTCTAATTTCTAAATGTGAACTCTTCAATTGTTTCTTACGAAAGTCAGTATTTGTTCTATACAAAAAGTTTCCATTACGAAAGTAATAGATAAGTTAATGGTTATTTACAATATTCTTTAACTTTTTGAGGATTTGTATCTGTTTAGTATGAATTTTGAGTTGTATTGATGGTATGTATTATATATAAAATTTTGATTTGAATTATATAATATGTTATTCATTATTTGCAGTATTTGGCGCCGGGGTAACGTGGTGGTTTCGTTCGCGGCTCCCGTTCTAAGGGTCCCGAGTTCGATTCCCGGCTCTGGGGTTGGCGATTTTAAGTCGGCCCTATCCACGCCTTCACCTCTGTCTAGCACACGTGAAGTATCCCCTATGCCCAACGTGGTTCGGAGTCCACGGTAAAAACTGTAGGTCCTCTCACCTCACCGCCATCTTCACTATCACCCTATCATCGGAGGTAATGGACACCGCCCTCTGGGTGCCTCCACCTGAGAAATGGGTCCGGTCATCACTTGGTGGGGTGAGGTTACCCCGAAGGCCAAGGTTGCCATGTGGGGAGTGTTAGTAACTAACTAACTTATTTGCAGTATTTTGATATTAGAATGCTAATGTTAAATTAAAATACATTGAAGCATTAGTTAAAATAGGAGAAATTTAAAGATTGTGCTGGTTACCAGTACATAAGTTGCCGCAGGATTCCGGCGGCTTTAGATAGGTAGTTTTAGAATTTGTTTGTTTTTAAATAACCGGCTATCCGGTTAATTGTTTACTGGATACCAGTAAAAATATTAATTTAGGTCGTTTTGTTTTATTTTGTTGAATATTCTCGTAGATGAATATGTCTTGTTTTATATAATAAAAAGATAACATTTTAAAATGTGGGTAAAAATAAGTTTTGTTTTTAAGGTATTATTATTATTATTATTATTATTATTATTATTATTATTATTATTATTATTATTATTATTATTATTATTATTATTATTATTATTATTATTATTATTATTATTATTATTATTATTATTATTATTATTATTATTATTATTATTATTATTATTATTATTATTATTATTATTATTATTATTATTATTATTATTATTATTATTATTATTATTATTATTATTATTATTATTATTATTATTATTATTATTATTATTATTATTATTATTATTATTATTATTATTATTATTATTATTATTATTATTATTATTATTATTATTATTATTATTATTATTATTATTATTATTATTATTATTATTATTATTATTATTATTATTATTATTATTATTATTATTATTATTATTATTATTATTATTATTATTATTATTATTATTATTATTATTATTATTATTATTATTATTATTATTATTATTATTATTATTATTATTATTATTATTATTATTATTATTATTATTATTATTATTATTATTATTATTATTACTATTATTACTATTACTATTATTACTATTACTATTATTACTATTACTATTATTACTATTACTATTATTACTATTACTATTATTACTATTACTATTATTACTATTACTATTATTACTATTACTATTATTACTATTACTATTATTACTATTACTATTATTACTATTACTATTATTACTATTATTATTATTACTATTATTATTATTACTATTATTATTATTATTATTATTATTATTATTATTATTATTATTATTATTATTATTATTATTATTATTATTATTATTATTATTATTATTATTATTATTATTATTATTATTATTATTATTATTATTATTATTATTATTATTATTATTATTATTATTATTATTATTATTATTATTATTATTATTATTATTATTATTATTATTATTATTATTATTATTATTATTATTATTATTATTATTATTATTATTATTATTATTATTATTATTATTATTATTATTATTATTATTATTATTATTATTATTATTATTATTATTATTATTATTATTATTATTATTATTATTATTATTATTATTATTATTATTATTATTATTACTATTATTATTATTACTATTATTATTATTATTATTATTATTATTATTATTATTATTATTATTATTATTATTATTATTATTATTATTACTATTATTATTATTATTACTATTATTATTATTATTACTATTATTATTATTATTATTATTACTATTATTATTACTATTATTATTACTATTATTATTATTATTATTACTATTATTATTATTATTATTATTATTATTATTATTATTATTATTATTATTATTATTATTATTATTATTATTATTATTATTATTATTATTATTATTATTATTATTATTATTATTATTATTATTATTATTATTATTATTATTATTATTATTATTATTATTATTATTATTATTATTATTATTATTATTATTATTATTATTATTATTATTATTATTATTATTATTATTATTATTATTATTATTATTATTATTATTATTATTATTATTATTATTATTATTATTATTATTATTACTATATATTGATATTTAGTTTTTTATTTTATCTGTGGAACTATTTTTGTAAAATTATAAAAAGTTTAATAAATGTAAAGGTTTGGAATATTTATACCCCGGCTTAAGAAATTAGGTGCCGGGGTATGGTATTGCAGATTCTTATTTATTCTTTCATTTATTACGTAAGTGCTCCCGTAGGGGAGGGTATCCGCCCCCTTCAGCTACCGTAATGCGGCCGCTGCGGACCCTTAGCACTCGTGGTACCTCTGACGTTACTAGAGGAACCTCGGGCCGAACTGCCGAGCCCCTCCCGTAGGGGAGTTGTTCGGATTGGGTTGGACTCGAGGGGGCAGTGTGTTACCTACACCCACGGGGAATTGGGTACCTCCGGCCAGGCTATGGCCGCCCGGAGGGGGTAGAGGGTTGCCTATTAAGTCCCGCGTACTAGCCTGCATAGCTAGTAGAAGGTGTGCTAGATCACCAGGCGGCCCCACCGAGGTTCTCTGTAGTCTTCCCTGCGGGGTTGACGCGCCTAAGTGGCGTATCCACACCCATCCGTCTTGACGTTGTAGTCGATGGGGGGGGGGGGCTTTTTGTACTCAAGGTATTGCCCCATAGAAAGGCCCCGGAGTTTTCCATCGCTCCCGGGTAGAAGAAGGCCCGGGTCCTTGGACCTACGAGTCCAGGACTCGTAGTAGAAACTCTGGCATTAAATAAAATTACGGAGGTGCTTGTTATGTAGCTATGTTCAGGAGCTGCATGCATTGCATCATTTTAACATCCTGTACATCTGCATCTCTATCCACACCAACATATTCAGGCTACATATGACGCTGCTAAGTTCGAAATACTCTGGAGTTTATAACACCTAGCAGTGTTGGATTTCAAAAGCTTTTTACTGTTATTCTTTTCAACTTGTAAGAAACACGATTTTTATGTTTAATGTTTTACACTACAGTTGCTTCACGATTTTGTTCGTGTTTAATTGCTGTTACTTCACAGTTCACTTAATTCGCCAATTTCAAGTTTTTTTCAATGTCATTTGCTTGTTCCGCGTCCTTAGCACTAGGTATTTCTGTTGTTAAGTCTAACCGAGCCACAATACGTGCTTCTTAAAAGTAAAGCAACATTATTATAGAGTACGAAAATTTCTACAAACCAAATCTGATAGCAGTGAAATATTAAAATTCAATGTTACAAATGAGTTTGTTACCGCTTTACTCGAACACCGACAGATGTTAAGATTCAACACGTGTTTAGCAATAGTAAAAACAAATATTGCATTTCACCAACAAGTGTTATCGTAAGACTAATGTTAAATCTCTTGTTAAACCAACAAGCCAAATTTCTGATGTTAAGACCTTAACAAATGTAAATAGTCAAGATGGCGAGCATGAACGCAGCTGTTGATGCCGATTTGCTATATTTAAGACCATCTAAATGGTATTCGTAATAGAGTACGGCCTTTGAGGAGAGACTGTCGAAACAAGTTGCTATGAAGGTTACTGCGGAAGTACAAGAGAGGTTAGAACATGCATCGAAAGGAAGATGGCGATCTCGCTTTTGCTTCAAGTATTGATAACCTTGCGATTTTATAATTCACTGAATTATGTGGATAATACATTGTTCACCTCCCGTCATGAAACGTTCAAGTCACTTGCCCTTCTTCGCTCCTCGTTTTAAATTTACGTAATACTGAGTTAGAACATGCATCGAAAGGAATATGGCGATCTCGCCTTTGCTTAAAGTATTAATAACCTTGCGATTTTATAATTCACTGAATAATGCCCACCTCCCATCTTGAAACGTTTAAGTCACTTGTCCTTCGCACCTCGTTTTAAATTTACGTAACACTGACAAGTTGTTTGGTGCTTGTAGTAATGGCACATGCATTTGAATTAAATTCGTTTCCAATATTTTCCCCGTGACATCTTTCTATTTTACATTCACCTCATCCGTCCTCTTATTTTCCACGATAACCTTACACTTCGTCACCAGTTCAATTAACAATTCTTTCTCCGTCGAAGAGAAATTTGTCTCACGGCTTTATTTATGTTTTTTTTTCACCCGCCATTTTTCAGCTTGTGCAGACGAAAATGAAAACAAAAGCGCATCGCAGTTCGTTCAGAAAGTAATACGACTCAACCATAGCCTCCTATGGCTGTAATTTTTACAAGTTTCTTGGCGTTAACACGTGTTTGTTAACATTTTCAGAAAACAGGTTGGTGAAATGCAATAAATTTAACACTTGTGTTAGCACTGTGATCATTGTTACGTTACATTTGTTAACGTCGATTTTAATATCTGTTGGTGAAATCGGGCATTAATGTCCAATAAGTTCCCTTTAACGACTGGGGGTGTAATAGTATGTATTTAAGTTAAAACTTATATCTTGAGTTTCGCTGAAAATACTTGAAAGTTCTCTTGATTGTCAAGAAATTTTAGATGATTCTGAAATTATTTAGGAGGTAGTAAACATACCATAGATAGCCCAGAAACTACGAAAGAATATAAATTTCTGTAAAACACATTACCTATTTCAAATAATGTATTGTGGTATATCGAGATGTACGAGTCGTGTCCGTAAAATAAGGTGTCCAATTTTATTTAATGTAGAAAACATATTTATTGTCAATGGATGTTACATTGATGGAAAGGCGGAACTTACAGCTATTTTTTAAACGTAATCACCATTGTGATCGATGTACTTTTGCATGCGCTGTGGCAGTTTTTGTATACCCTTGTCATAGCACTCTCCCGCCAAGTTGCGCAGGTAGCACTCAACCTCGTCGGTCTGTAAATGTGTTCCACCCAGGTGTGACTTCAACTCAGGAAACAGATGATAATCACTAGGTGCTAAGTCTTGACTGTAGGGGGGATGTGTGAGGATGTGACCATTATGGGGACCCACCTCGCACACAGCTTGTGATAATGCAAATGATCGGTCAAAATCTTGTTAATCGTAGTCTCAGTGACTTCACGGATAAGTTCGCACAGCTCGTGAACTGTCACACGCCGATATTTAAGCATTTCTTGCTCCACTTTTGCAATTGTTTCGGCTGAAACCGAAGGCAGACCAGAACGCTGTTCGTCATGGACGCCTCTACGTCCGTCTTTGAACTCTCTGACTCACTTTCGCACGTTTTTGGCGTCCGTACACTGTCGCCCATAGACTTCGCATAACTGACGATAAATTTCAGTGGGGGTAGTGCCCTTGACACCCAAAAATCGGATCACTGCACGCAACTCGTACTTGTCGGCGGAAGTGATAGGAAGCTCCATCGCAAACGGCTGCCCAGTCAAGACTAATAGTTGCAACGAGTTCGTTGTGGTTGGGATTTAAAGGGGTGAAACCAGGCTACACACCAGTGTTGCCAGATCTCGCGTAGTATTGTTCCTCACGGCTCCAGCGCCTTGGAGACCTTATTTTACGGACACACCTCCTATAATTGATATCAGCTTGATTTGTTCATTTCATAGTTGGATTTTACTTTCCAAGGAAGTCTAACATTTCACCCCAAGATGCAATACCAGAATTTCACCGATTTACGGCATGGTTTGTTTTAAGGTCTAATGAATCCAAAACAAATATTTTTTTAACAAATCTTTGTATGTATACGTGAGTCTGTCGTTACCAGAGGAGCCTCGGGCTGAACATTCGAGGCCCTCCGGAATGGGAGTTGCTTGGATTGGGTTGGACTCGAGGGGGCAATGTGTTCCCAACACCCGTGGAATATCGGGTACCTCCGGCCAGGCATCGGCCGCCTGTAGGGGGCAGAGGCTTACCTAACAAGTGCTGGATACTATACTGCAGAGCTAGTAGAAGGTGTTCTAGATCACCAGGCGGCCCTACCGAGGTTATTCGGTAGTCTTCCCACGCGTAGGTGGTGCATCCACTTCCACCCGTCTTGAGATGGGGGAGGGGGCTTTTTAGACTCAAAGTACAGGCTGTCTCTAAAGTCACTATCCATTTCAATGAAAACACAATATATTGTTTCTTTTCTTTTCAGATACTGTTATCTTAGTACAAGATGTTTAGCACAGAAGAACGGTTTGCCATTGTTTGTGCACGGATACGCGGATTGTCGTATGAAGATGCCAGAGAGGAATTTACCCGTAAATTCCACAAATCTGCCCCATCAAGGGCACACATTCGTCTGCTTGTGCACAAATTTAAACGTACCGGCAGTGCGTGAGTGATGAGACACGTCCTGGACGACCACACGTCTTGGCAGAAACAGTACAACAGGTTCAAATTGCCCGAGATAGGAGTCCGAAGGCATCAATTCTACGCCTCAGTAGGGAATTGAACGTCTCTCGCAACACAGTGTGGAAAATTCTACGTTTCACTCTACGAAAACGTCCGTATCACATTCAATTTCGACACCATCTTGAGGACGAGGATTTCGCCTGTCGTCGGGCAATGTGTTATGACCTCCTGGAATGTGTAGAAATTTAGAATTTAATGGACAACATTTTATTCCCCGATGAAGCCACTTCCCATGTTTGTGGGAAAGTGCAAAGACACAACAGCCGAATATGGACATATGAAGAACCACATGAGGTATCTGAGTGGGAAAGTCAATGTTTGGTTAGGTATGACAAACGCCCATTTTTCTTTCCCGAAAGTTCAATAACAGGTAACATCTACCTTAACATGTTAGAACTGTTCCTTGAACCGCAGCTTCAAGAGGATGGCATACTGGACACAGTTGTGTTTCAGAAAGATGGTGCGCCTCCACATTTTGCAAACATCGTCCGTGATCACCTGAACAGAACCTTTCCAAGGAGATGGATAGGCAGAGGTTCACCTCGGCTATGGGCTTCCCGTTCACCGAACCTTACGCCTTTAGACTTTTTTGCATGGGGTTACATCAAAACTAAAGTGTACACTAGCAAAGTGAATGGTCTGCCTCAGTTACGGAATCGTATCAGGGAAGCAGTAGGTCAAATTACGGTTGACATGTTACAGTCTACTTTTCGTTCCCCTGCTGAAAGATGGCGAATGTGTTTTGAGCTAGATGGAGGTCACGTAGAAGGGCACTAGAATATGTGTAACACTTCAAAATAATATTAATTTGTCAATCACTGTCTTCCTTCATTGAAATGGATTAGTGACTTTAGAGACGCCCTGTATTGCCCCGTGGAAAAAGCCACGGAGTTTTCCATCGCTTCCGAGTTATTAGAGGCTGGAGTCTTCCGGACTTTCGGGTAGACCTCGTGATAATGTGTGTGTGCATACAGCATTATTAAAAGACGTAATTTCGTATACATACAATAATACTCTACCGAAAATTCTACATTACATAGAAAAATATACTTTTATGTTATAAGAAATTTCTGCACCTAACAATTTGGTTGAAACTCCATAGTTTTAAGATAATTAAATGAGAAATAAAATGTACATCTTGAAGGATTAGGAAACAGTCTGTAAGTCCTTGTTGTATGGAGTGAATATACAGCGTGTTCCCGAATTTCTGATCACTTTGCTTGAATGTGCAACCCCCATTACAATATGAGGATGATAAACGTCTTACCCTGCAGGAATTCAATCAGGGATCTTTGATTGAGAAGCCACAGAGTGGAAACACTCGACCACGGAAACAGTAAATGGTATATTTAGTTTTGCAACGATGTTGATTACAGGTGAGTGCCTTTTTAATAGGTAAGAATGTTTTTTTAACTGTTCATATATCATGTTGAAATTTGGATACATAGGAGCTTTAATGTCCCAACTAGGTATAATTGTATTAAAATTCAGTTAGGCCATTAGGTCTAGCTGCCACGATGTCTATGAAAATCTTAACCCTAGGAAAATTATAATAATTGTAGGCAGTATGCTTGGAAATGGGAAAGAAACGCGCAAAATATTGAAATTCCTTTAGTATTTTAGATACAAACTGTGTTTTAAATAATGCTCATGTATAAAAATTCAATTCTGTAAACAATTAAAATTTTCACAAAGCTTAATATAGAATTGTGAGAAATTTGTTTTCCTTCTTTTACATGTTCACATATAAAACTGTGATCCATTGCTTAAATAATATTCTCTAAAAATTATATTATTATTTTTTTTACATGTTTCATTTAGCTATAAAAGGCTGATGGCAAACATCATCGCCCGGAGTAATTTCTACATCGAAAAAATATCAAGATTCTTCAATCTTAGATAAGTGAATTATGAGTTAGGATTACATATCACCGAAAGAGGACAAGGTATATAGTTTCAATGGCTACCATCACCCCAAGGGAAAGGACTGATCCGAAGGAAGCACAGGAGGCTAGAGGCCGCAGACGTAGTGGACACAAAGACGCGCGGAAGTGCTTAACAATTTTACATTTAGAGAAGGGACCCAATGTGAGGGGCCAGCTCTCTCGTGCCCATAGAGGAACTCTTTCCCTTGCCCAAACATTCATCTCTGTGAAGATGAGTTATCTGTACGAGGTATTTTAGTGGACTCTAGAGCGTATATCTCTGCTATTTCGCTGCATAGAGCATCGGGGTTCGAGTCCCGTCTTCGGCATTGGGAGTATAGGGAAGATGCGCCAAGTACCGCACGCCTAAAGTGTTTTCCAAAATGTGAAGAAAATAATGGACAACAAGTAGCGTGTTACTATCATCATGAAGCTAATAACTTACAGAAACAGCATTAGTAATGAACATTCATGAACGCGAGCCATGTTGACTGTTAATAACTAAACTAAATATTAGTGATAACTGCGCATCTCAGAGAGTGTTTCCCAGTACCGGACAGACGTAAATAAATACATATTTCTAAATAAAGGAAGAGAAACTGCATAATAAATAACTAGATAATTATTCTTATAATTATTGTATTTTTGAGGTAAAAACAGAACACGGTCACATGATAATATATCTTTCAAAACGTTCTCTAGAGATTATCGCAAAAAATAAAAATGTCTTAGAACTAATGAAACATTTTTCCAAACACAGTGATCACATTTACAAAAATTAACGTTCTCTTGCCCTGTACATTCAATATGTGTCCAACTCTTGCACGATACACACTGAACCCAAGCCTCGTCTGTGATTTCTAAACAAATGATACACTGTTAGAACACTTCAATCAACACTGGTTTTGATTCCAAAATTTAATTTTCTTTTAGTCTTCTAAGGCTCTTCACTATTTCCAGTTTCTGTTGGCACAGAGTTAGAGCTAGGTTCTTTATTTATAGTTTTATTAATGTTAGTCTTGTGTCCCTTTGCTATTGGTTTTTTCTTCTGTTTTTGTGACTTTTCCTGCAACTTCAACTTATACAGAGTCGATGTTAATGTTTCAGCAATATTTATTGCTTCTCACAGGCACACCGATCTTTCATTACATTCTTCATTGCTTGTTTATATTTTCTTCTAAAAATTTTCCTTTCTTTCTGGCCTCCATGTTGACGAAATGCATATAAATAAAAATTACTCTAACATCAGCGCAAGTTCAGGGGATAAAAAATATAACTTCGCGTACGGTACTGGGAAAATTGCTATCGTACGGTACTGAGCAACTCACACGTACGTATATATAACGTCATAGCACGGCCCGATTCTTTTAAACCGATACTGTATTTTGTGTTTGTGTAGTCTACTTAATACCAAATAATATGGGTACAAATACTTAATTAGTTCTTCACCGGACAAGGCACAGCAATATCAGCAAGTTATTAACAGCAGAGCTCCAGTTCACTACACGACTTCTCTGAACAATTACTTCTGATTCAACGGTCAAAGAGGAGGGAAAACTTTCCGTTGGTAACAAAGATTTTGTCTAAATACACACCATGAGCTTCTAAAATCTATCAGCAACTACGAGATACTGACACCATGTGGTACTGGGTACTGTGCGGAACTGGGCGCATCTCCCCTAATGCTCAAATGAGTCCGCGGTCCACAGAGCTTAGAGTTACTTGACATTCGTTTCTCAGGATAAGGGAAACCATCAGAAAAAAGCGTATCCAGGTAACTCAGCCTGACTGAAATTCAAACTCGGGACCTCTTCAAGGAGGGAAGGAAGGTGGGAAGGAAGGAAGGAAGAAAGGAAGGGAGGGAGGGAAGGAGGGAAGGAAGGAGGAAAGGAAGGAGGAAAGAAAGGAGAGAAGGAGGGAGGGAAGGAAGGAACGAAGGCACGAAGGAAAGAAGGAAGGAAGGAACGAAGGAACGAAGGAAGGTGGGAAGGAAGGAAAGAAGGAAGGAACGAAGGAACGAAGGTAGGAAGGTGGGAAGGAAGGAAAGAAGGAAGGAACGAAGGAACGAAGGAAGGAGGGAAGGAAGGAAGGAACGAAGCAACGAAGGAAGGCAGGAACGAAGCAACGAAGGAAGGAAGGAAGGGACGAAGGAACGAAGGAAGGAAGGTGGGAAGGAAGGAAGGAAGGAAGGAACGAAGGAACGAAGGAAGGAAGGAACGAACGAAGGAAGGTGGGAAGGAAGGAAGGAAAGAAGGAAAGAAGGTGGGAAGGAAGGAACGAACAAAGGAACGAAGGAAGGAAGGAACGAAGGAAGGAAGGTGGGAAGGAAGGAACGAAGGAAAGAAGGAAGGAAGGAACGAAGGAAGGAAGGTGGGAAGGAAGGAAGGAAGGAAGGAAGGAAGGAACGAAGGAGGGAACGAAGGAACGAAGGAAGGAAGGTGGGAAGGAAGGAACGAAGGAAGGAACGAAGGAACGAAGGAAGGAAGGTGGGAAGGAAGGAAGGAACGAAGGAACGAAGGAAGGAAGGAAGGTGGGAAGGAAGGAAGGAACGAAGGAACGAAGGAACGAAGGAAGGAAGGTGGGAAGGAAGGAAGGAAGGAACGAACGAAGGAACGAAGGAAGGAAGGTGGGAAGGAAGGAAGGAAGGAACGAAGGAACGAAGGAACTAAGGAGGGAAGGAAGGAAGGAAGGAACGAAGGTGGCCTGTGGATTGGGATTCGAATCCGGGAGCTCCGGAATGCGAGTCTTACAGTTACCGCATAGACCTCTTTCTCGATCAGATATATTCAATTTAATGTTAGTAACCACTGTAGAATACAGATTATGGGTGTCAAAATTTAATCTGGTATCTGTACAAGTCTAATGGATGCAATAAATTATTCAAAATTCAAATGTAAAAGAGAAATAATATTTGATTAAATAAAATAATAAAGTTTCCTATCATTTCATATGTCTTTCCTCAAAGTACTATTCAATTGCTAACAAATCCTTGAACTTTGACGATTTTAGAAATAGCAATTCAAATGTAAGGCAGTGCACGCTAAAACAAAAGAATACTTCAAGCAAACACATTGGAAGTAGGTCACAGTTTAAAACAGGAGGGGAAACAATAAAAATACACTGTACATAACTAGGTGTGTTTACGTGTTTGAAACACGTTGCTACGTTTATTTGCATATTGCACTGTGTAGTCTGTGACTTGTTTTGATGCTAACGTCAGAAGCAGTAGAGATATTAATTCTATTTCACGGTATCGAACAAAATTGGAATTCAATTTCCGGTGTCGTACCAGCCTACTCTAACTCTCTTTCCCTGTCTGGACCCAATTCAAACAAATGTATTGATGGGCTGGGAGGGGCTGCAGGGCGGGGGAGAGACGGTTACGTCCTTCACCTGTCCATTATCGGATACGATTAAACTCCGGTATCTGACTCCGATCTTCAACACAGCTAAGGAGATTAAAAAAGGAGTTTTCTCCAGGGTAGACGTGTTATACAGGGACGTCTAATTCCTACAACTTCTAGAAAACAAGTGACTAAATCCAGTCTAAATCGTATCACCGGGATGATAACAAAGACTTGACAAGTTTCCTGTTGTAAGGCCATTACGGTATATTCTATACAATGATAATGTTATCATATTGTGTTGTACGTCGTGTATTTCAGAAAATAAATAATGACATAATTCATACATCCCTTGCTATCAAAAGTGATACGAGGGCTGTTCAATAAAAAATGATCATAACTTTTTTATGGTGATAAACTTTCGCACTAAAACTCAAACTTATTATATCCTGCTAGCTTAATGTGAACAAACACGCCGTAGTAGTTTCATTGTTGGTAATCCTGGTTCCCGCCTGCGAGAACCAGGCAGGTTCAGACATGCTCAGTGTCGCCTACCGTGGCAATGGAGGTAACACGCGAGGAATAATATGCGGCATTGAAATTCGTCTTCCTTCAGTTGAGGCCTATACAGTATTACATGAGGCCTACTACATCACAGCTCGGAGGTGGTTTAAAATGTTTAAAGATGGGAAACAATCAATTTCAAATGAAGATGGACCCGGTGCACTAGTTATTGCTCTTACGGAAAACATCAACACTTCTGCTGCCATTGTGAGAGAGGATCGATAAATTACCTTATTATCACTTTCTGAAATACTGAAAATTTCATTGGGTGCCACCCACACATTGGTGACAGAAACACTAGACATGACACGTGTTTGCGCGCGATGGATTCAAAGACTGTTGATTCCCGAACAAAAGGACATTCGAATGCAGGTCTGCATGCAGTTAAAGTTGATGTTAAAGGAAAGATCCGGAGTTTCTTTCAAATTGTAATCACTGCTCATGAAACTTGGCTACATCATTTTGATCCTGGGAGCAAACAGCAGAGCTCAGTGTGGAAATTTCCTTCATCACCAACCCCCCAAAAAACAAAAGTGGTTGCTTCTGCTGGGAAAGTTATGGTCATCTCATTCTTTGATATTCATGGAATGGTTTATCATCATGTTGTACCTGCACACACATCAGTAACTGGACAATACTACAGGGATGCCCTGAAAACAATTCAAGATCATATCAGGCGCAAAAGACCATATTTCCGTGAAGCAGGCTGAATGCTGCACCATGATATTGCGCGGCCATATATTTCCAATGTTGTTGCTGAATATCTTGAAAAAATCAACGTGAAGTGCATCCCTCACCCTCCCTATTCTCCGGATTTAGCCCCATGTGACTCTTTTCTATTCCCTAACTTGAAGAAACGCCTTCGTGGGAGGCATTATCCATAATCAGAAGCAGCGGTGACGGCTGCGGAGGCGTTTTTGAAGGATCTCAAAAGTTATCCCCTTCCTAAGAGAAGAATGGCATGGTTACAGGCATCTGATGTAGACTGTTTATCAGCACAGTTGGGAAAATCTCATAAATTTGGGTTTCTTTTTAAGCGAAAGTTTTGAGTGGAAAAAAAAAAAAAAAAATATGTTTTCACTTTGTGTTCTGTCATTCGATAAAGGCCTATGAAGGTAATCTACAAAATTGTTTTTTTAGTTTTTGGTATGCCCATACGTGTACTGCTTATTCTTTTTAGGTAAAAAAATGAATAGAAATCCTCACTACACTAAATAAAAAATAGTGTAGCTCGTTCCTTTAAAAAGGACAACAATAAGTGAAGTATAAATAAACTTCGAAGCATTACGATGGTGAAATACAAGCAAAAATTTAAACAAAGGAATTACCATTATGTTTCTTGCTCTGTTAAAACCACAATTTTGAGACAGAAAATTTTATAAATAGGGAAATCTGAAGGGGGGAAAGAACTCAACTTCAGCAATTAGTTGTTCCCCCTAAGTGCGCACCACCACGGATAGATGGCGCCAAGAGTGTGTCACTATGTCGCAAATCGAAATGGCCTGGAGAACTCTATGTTATGGTGATTCGCGAAGTAAACTTCGTTTACCTGCAATTAATTTTTATGTTATATTTATTTCCATTACTAAAGAAACTACAATAACCCCATTTACATCTGAAAATAAAACATATTCCTCCATTGTATCTGAACTGAAGTCTGGCATTACTACTAGATTAGGGAAGAGGGCGAATTAAAATAGCTGCAGAAAATTAAAGTTCCATAGAAACAAGAACATAGATATATGTATGCATTTCGCATATCCTGAAAATCGTAACAGAGAGACTGTATTTAAAATGTGGATTCCAATTTCGAACTATTGTTTACCTTTTATACCACAAGCGGTAAATAATTTCTCGTGATCAAGCAAAGAAAACAGAATTTCTAAACCTTTAGATAGGAACCACTTCTATAAAATGTCACCTCATTATTATGAAGGATACTGATATAATTTCAGGTAATGAGCGCTTACACATAAATTACATTTGGAAGGAGATGTCCTCAAGGTTCCTTATTTGTGATAGTTCAAATAAAAGGTGACAAGTTTGTGTTGTTGAAGTAAAGGCAAAGATAAAAAGCGTATACCGTTTACATTTAAGTACACGCGTGGTGTGTTCCATATACCACGCAACAGAAGGCCCATACTTCGATGGTTTGTTGGGGATGTACAGAATAAAGCTACATCTTCCTCTAAAAGGCACCAACATTTCATCTATAGTAATCTGCTCCCCCAAACAGTAGTTATTTTTGCAGTTTTCTACAAAATGACCAACGGTAAATCTAATAGCAGCAATGCTCACTTTCTTCTCGGGCAACAGGCCTAGTGGAAAGACGATTAGATATCGACGTTTCGAGAGTGTGCATCTCTCCCTTCATCAGGATATTTATAAAATGTTATAACCACAAATGTATCACTGGATATAACAGCAACATAAACAAAGACAAAACACTATCAAAATTCGCATTACTGAACAAAAGACTGTTTTCAGTAAATTAAATGCCATTTCAGGAGATGGCGTGAGTATAGAAAATTGTGTCAAAGAAACCTAACTACTTAAATTGATTCTCAAGCTGTATTGATCTTTGCTGATAAATAGCCGGATTTCCATTTTAAGGCCGCTTTCCAAGAGGAGCTGTACTGAAATCCAGCATCACGATTAAGCGTGTTCCTTTCAGAGGAAATCGCCAAAGCCTCCTTAATTCTCCGCTCCCAGTAACTGTTGCATATTGCCAAGATGGTCGTCTCCCGAAAATTGGCTCTATGGTCGTTATCAAAACAATGCTCTGCCAGTCCAGACTTCTCAGGTTGCAATAAAAGAATGGTCCGTTCATGTTCATTTATTCTGGTAGCGATGGACTTCCGGGTTGTCCTATATACGGTGTCCCACATTCAGAGGGAATGCGGTACACTCCTGGAACTTGGAAGTCCAGTTTGTCTTTCACTGCTTTCAACAGATGTTTAATCTTTGGAGGTGTCTTGTGGATGATCCTGAACACCAAAGCTAGGGAAGGGAAGCCTGTAATATAGCAAGCATCAAATAAGCATACCGCTACAACCTGTATCCCTGCAATCTATTCGGCAGAATCAGCAGAATTCTCGCCAAATACAACACCAGGAGATGTTAGAGGAATATCCGGAGTTCCTTTCAAATTGTAATCACTGCTAATGAAACTTGCCTACATCATTTTCATCCTGAGAGCAAATAGCAAATCTCACTGTGGAAATCTCCTTCATCACCAACCCCCAAAAAATCAAAAGTTGTTGCTTCTGCTGGAAAACTTATCGCCATCTCATTCTTTGATATTCATGGAATGGTTTATAAGCATGTCGTACCTGCACACACAACAGCAACTGGACAATACTACAGGGATGCCCTGAAAACATTTCAAGTTCATATCAGGCGCAAAAGACCACATTTCCGTGAAGCAGGCTGTATGCTGCACCATGATATTGCGCGGTCGCATATTGCCAATGTTGTTGCTGAATATCTTGCAAAAATCAAGGTGAAGTGCATCTCTTACCCTCCCTATAGTACGGATTTAGCCACATGTAACTTTTTTATATTCCCTAACTTGAAGAAACCCCTTCGCGGGAGGCATTATCCAACATCAGAACCAGTGGTGTTGGCGATTCAGAAGGATCTCTCACAAAATGCTATCCAGCATGTCTTTGAAGACTGACAGAATCGCTGGGACCAGTGCATCGCATTCAGGGGAGACTATTATGAGAAGGACCATCAAAATTATGAGGATGGGTAAAGGTACGTTGTCAAAAAAAATTATGATCATTCTATACTGAACAGCACTCCCATTAGTTGGTGTGTTGAAGCAATAAGCAGCCGACACAGTTATCTCCTTCCTAAGAGAGAAATGACATGGTTACACGGATCTGATGTAGCCTATTTATTAGCACAGCTTCTTCTTAAGCGAAAGTTTTGAATGGAGAAAAATATGTTTTCTCTTTGTGTTCTGTCATTCGTTAAAGACGTATGCAAGTAATCCACAAAATTGCGTGTTTAGTTTTTGGTATGCCAATGCAAGTACTGTTTGTTATTTTTAGGTAAAAACTTAGAAAAATAAATGAATAGAAACCCTCACTACACTTAATAAAAAATAGTCTAGCTCAGTTCTTTAAAAAAGAAAACAAAAAGAAGCATAGAAAACTTCGAGGCATTACGATGGCGAAATGCAAGCAAACATATAAAAAAAGAAATACCATTACGTTTCTTCCTCTGTTAAAACCACAATTTTGGCACAGAAAATATTAGAAATAAAGAAATCTGAAGGGGAAAAAATCTCAACTTCAGCAATTAGCTGTTCCCCCTAAGTGCGCACCACCACGGATAGATGGCGCCAAGAGTGTGTCACTATGTCGCAAATCGAAATGGCCTGGAGAACTCTATGTTATGGTGATTCGCGAAGTAAACTTCGTTTACCTGCAATTAATTTTTATGTTATATTTATTTCCATTACTAAAGATACTACAATAACCACATTTACATCTGAAAATAAAACATATTCCTCCATTGTATCTGAACTGAAGTCTGGCATTACTACTAGATTAGGGAAGAGGGCGAATTAAAATAGCTGCAGAAAATTTAAGTTCCATAGAAACAAGAACATAAGACATATGTATGCATTTCGCATATCCTGAAAATCGTAACAGAGAGACTGTATTTAAAATGTGGATTCCAATTTCGAACTATTGTTTACCTATTATACCACAAGTGGTAAATAATTTCTCGTGATCAAGCAAAGAAAACAGAATTTCTAAACCTTTAGATAGGAACCACTTCTATAAAATGTCACCTCATTATTATGAAGGATACTGATATAATTTCAGGTAATGAGCGCTTACACATAAATTACATTTGGAAGGAGATGTCCTCAAGGTTCCTTATTTGTGATAGTTCAAATAAAAGGTGACAAGTTTGTGTTGTTGAAGTAAAGGCAAAGATAAAAAGCGTATACCGTTTACATTTAAGTACACGCGTGGTGTGTTCCATATACCACGCAACAGAAGGCCCATACTTCGATGGTTTGTTGGGGATGTACTGAATAAAGCTACATCTTCCTCTACAAGGCACCAACATTTCATCTATAGTAATCTGCTCCCCCAAACAGTAGTTATTTTTGCAGTTTTCTACAAAATGACCAACGGTAAATCTAATAGCAGCAATGCTCACTTTCTTCTCGGGCAACAGGCCTAGTGGAAAGACGATTAGATATCGACGTTTCGAGAGTGTGCATCTCTCCCTTCATCAGGATATTTATAAAATGTTATAACCACAAATGTATCACTGGATATAACAGCAACATAAACAAAGACAAAACACTATCAAAATTCGCATTACTGAACAAAAGACTGTTTTCAGTAAATTAAATGCCATTTCAGGAGATGGCGTGAGTATAGAAAATTGTTATTAATAATAACTAAACACTAGTAACACAACTTCACTTATCTTATTTAAACCCTGGGGACCGGTTTCAAAGCAAACATCTGCTTTATCCTCAGCCACTCAGCTTGACATACACCCACTAACTGACTGACTGACCTTGACCACTACTGGAGTTTGAAGGATAGCTCCTTATCTAACTGCCATCTACCGGGGACAACACAAACTTATTGATGATGTCTATAGGAGGGATATCAAAATTCATTACGCGATCCTTATTTTTCGGTAGATGGCAGTTAGATAAGGAGCTATCCTTCAAACTCCAGTAGTGGTCAAGGTCAGTCAGTCAGTTAGTGGGTGTATGTCAAGCTGAGTGGCTGAGGATAAAGCAGATGTTTGCTTTGAAACCGGTCCCCAGGGTTTAAATAAGATAAGTGAAGTTGTGTTACTAGTGTTTAGTTATTATTAATAACCTAGTTTACTTCACTGTCAGCAGCTTCAGTTTTTTACATAACTATTGTGATTTGGTTGAAGCATTGTATTGGTCACTTTGTAGGGGTGAGTATGGATAGCTCAAAGAAGAGTATTCACTCGTTCAATTTAAATTTTAATAATGTTAAATATGAAATTAAACAGTTCTGTAAACTCCAAGTAAAGAAAAGGCACACTTTTGCGGATATTCGTTTTTTAAATATGTGTTTGAAACGTAGAGTTACACCTGTGTTTGTTAGAAAAACCGTTAAATTTCAAAATTATAGTGTTCAGCAAATGGCGGCAGATAGAAAAGTTATTCAAACAGAAAGGAATTTACATTTCAAAAATTTAAAGAATATTGAACTGAAATTATATAACTTAATCTAAAATTAATGAAGGTTTTAGGAAACGTAGGTTGGCTTAATTTTGAAAATAAATTATTGGCAAATCTTAATTTCAGTATGAAGAATAAAACAAAAAGATTAAAGGATAAATTAAAAAGACTGTGCGAAAAGCAAAGAGAAATAAAGGCAACGACACAAAATAATAATAAAAAGGATAATGTGATTAATCTTTCAACTTGTAATCTTAATGAAAAAGAAATTAACTTTCTAAACAAAGGCATAAAAACGTGTGTAGGTTTTTCAAAAAATATTGAAGATTACGTCGTTGACATTGAAATCGCAAGTCAGGATTTAAAAGAAAATGATAAAGCATTGGTTAAAATGAAATGTAGCAAAATCATGCAAAATTTAAATAAAAACCACCCTAAAGAAAATTACAATAAACATATCATTAAATCATTAAAAGAAAAAGATGTTATATTTACTAAAGCTGATAAAGGGAACAAAGTTGTAATATTAGACAAACACGAGTACAACAACAGAGTGGAACTTTTACTGCAAGGAGAAGATTACATAAGCATTAAGAATGACCCTTTAAAATCGTGTATTATAAATGTAAATAAAACACTTAATGAGGTTAAAGTCATACCTAAAAAAGAACAGCATATGGTTAAAGTCAGTAACCCAGTGTTACCGAGGATGTATGCCTTGCCGAAGATACATAAACCTGGCAATAAAATGAGACCGATTGTAAATTTTATAAATTCACCCACGTATAATTTGGCCAAATGGCTAAACAAAAGGTTTAATACTTTTGATAGATTTAACAGCTTAAGTATAAAAAACTCATTTGAGTTAGTAAACAAGATTAGCAATATAGTATTGTCAAAAAATGATAGGCTTGTTTCCTTTGACGTAACTGCCCTATTTCCCAGTATTCCCAAGGAAAAAACTTCTAAGGTTTTTAAGAAAATGGTTGAGTTCTAATGATTTGGATAAGGAGTCAATAGACGATTTTATGAAACTTACTAATCTATGTTTAGATCAAAATTTCTTTACTTTCAATGGAAATGTTTTTCAACAAATTTCAGGAGTAGCCATGGGTAGTCCCCTTTCACCCTTTCTTGCTGATCTATTTATGAGTTTTTTTTTTTTTTTTTGAAATAGAAGTCACTAAAGCTTTTCCTTCAATTTTTAAAATATGGTATAGATACGTAGATGACATTTTTGCCATAGTTCCTGAAAGATATATAGATGAGGCTTTAAATATTCTAAATTCACAGGATAAAGCTATCAAGTTCACAATAGAAATTGAAAACAATGGCTACATCCCCTTTCTAGATCTAAAAATAATGAAAAATAACAATAAATTAAGTTTTGGCATCTATAGAAAGTCAACTCACACGGATAATTATATCAAAAATAAAAGTTTTAACCCTATGGCACACAAATTTGCTGTTTTTAATAGTTTGATTTACAGATTGATAAACATACCTCTAAATGAAGAAGAATTTAATGCGGAATATAAACATATTGTAAACACTGCTTTAATTAACGGCTTTAATAAAGATTTTATAATCAGAAGAATGGAAAAATTTAAATATCAAAAAAATGTTAATGATGTTTCCACTCTTAAAAAAGTAAAAGAGGATTACATTTTCAAAAAAATTACTTATCATCCGTGGGCAAATAAAAAGTTCCAAAAAATTTTCAAAGAAGTGGGTATAATACTAGCACCTCATAATAATTACAGTATAAAGAATTTGCAACAGTTTTCTAAAAAAGACAAAATTTCAGACAACAAAAAATCTGGTATTTATCAAGTTAACTGTTTAGAATGCGATAAGATCTATATTGGCAGAACTAAGCGTAATTTGGAAACCAGAGCGAAAGAACATTTTAGAAATATTAAATATAGACAGACCGAGAAATCGGCAGTGGCGGATCATTTTTGGTCATATAATCATGAAGTAAATCCAGAAGTTAAATTATTGAAACAATTGAAGGAACCGATAGATTTAATGGTTTGGGAGAAGATATTTATTTTGAAAAATAAGGATCGCGTAATGAATTTTGATATCCCTCCTATAGACATCATCAATAAGTTTGTGTTGTCCCCGGTAGATGGCAGTTAGATAAGGAGCTATCCTTCAAACTCCAGTAGTGGTCAAGGTCAGTCAGTCAGTTAGTGGGTGTATGTCAAGCTGAGTGGCTGAGGATAAAGCAGATGTTTGCTTTGAAACTGGTCCCCAGGGTTTAAATAAGATAAGTGAAGTTGTGTTACTAGTGTTTAGTTATTATTAATAACCTAGTTTACTTCACTGTCAGCAGCTTCAGTTTTTTACATAGAAAATTGTGTCAAAGAAGCCTAAACCTAACTACTTAAATTGATTCTCAAGCTGTATTGATCTTTGCTGATAAATAGCCGGATTTCCATTTTATGGCCGCTTTCCAAGAGGAGCTGTATTGAAATCCAGCATCACGATTAAGCGTGTTCCTTTCAGAGGAAATCGCCAAAGCCTCCTTAATTCTCCACTCCCAGTAACTGTTGCATATTGCCAAGATGGTCGTCTCCCGAAAATTGGCTCTATGGTCGTTATCAAAACAATGCTCTGCCAGTCCAGACTTCTCAGGTTGCAATAAAAGAATGGTCCGTTCATGTTCATTTATTCTGGTAGCGATGGACTTCCGGGTTGTCCTATATACGGTGTCCCACATTCAGAGGGAATGCGGTACACTCCTGGAACTTGGAAGTCCAGTTTGTCTTTCACTGCTTTCAACAGATGTTTAATCTTTGGAGGTGTCTTGTGGATGGTCCTGAACACCAAAGCTAGGGAAGGGAAGCCTGTAATATAGCAAGCATCAAATAAGCATACCGCTACAACCTGTATCCCTGCAATCTATTCGGCAGAATCAGCAGAATTCTCGCCAAATACAACACCAGGAGATGTTAGAGGAATATCCGGAGTTCCTTTCAAATTGTAATCACTGCTAATGAAACTTGCCTACATCATTTTCATCCTGGCAGCAAATAGCAAAGCTCAGTGTGGAAATCTCCTTCATCATCAACCCCCAAAGAACCAAAAGTGGTTGCCTCTGCTGGAAAACTTATCGTCATCTCATTCTTTGATAGTCATGGAATGGTTTATAAGCATGTCGTACCTGCACACACAACAGCAACTGGACAATACTACAGGGATGCCCTGAAAACATTTCAAGTTCATATCAGGCGCAAAAGACCACATTTCCGTGAAGCAGGCTGTATGCTGCACCATGATATTGCGCGGTCGCATATTGCCAATGTTGTTGCTGAATATCTTGCAAAAATCAAGGTGAAGTGCATCTCTTACCCTCCCTATAGTACGGATTTAGCCACATGTAACTTTTTTATATTCCCTAATTTGAATAAACATCTTCGTGGGAGACATTATCCATCATCAGAAGCATGGTGAAGGCTGCGGAGGCGAATTTGAAGGATCTCTCACAAAATGCTATCCAGCATGTCTTTGAAGACTGACAGAATCGCTGGGACCAGTGCATCGCATTCAGGGGAGACCTATTATGAGAAGGACCATCAAAATTATGAGGATGAGTAAAGGTATGTTGTCAAAAATAATTGTGGTCATTATTTATTGAACAGCCCTCATATTAGTTGGTGTGTTGAAGCAATAAGCAGCCGACACAGTTATACCCTTCCTAAGAGAGGAATGACATGGTTACAGGCATCTGATGTAGCCTATTTATCAGCACAGCTTCTTCTTAAGCGAAAGTTTTGAGTGGAAAAAAAAAAATATGTTTCCACTTTGTGTTCTGTCATTCGATAAAGACGTATGCAGGTACTCCACAAGATTGTGTGTTTAGCTTTTGGTATGCCAATGCGTGTACTGTTTGTCATTTTTAGGTAAAAAATTAGAAAAACAAATGAATAGAAACCCTCACTACACTTAATAAAAAATAGTCTAGCTTGGTCCTTAATAAAGAAAACAAAAAGAAGCATAGAAAACTTCAAAACATTACGATGGCGAAATGCAAGCAAACATATAAAAAAAGAAATACCATTACGTTTCTTCCTCTGTTAAAACCACAATTTTGGGACAGAAAATATTAGAAATAAAGAAATCTGAAGGGGAAAAAGCTCAACTTCAGCAATTAGTTGTTCCCCCTAAGTGCGCAATACTACGGATAGATGGCGCCAAGAGTGTGTCACTATGTCGCAAATAGAAATGGCTTGGAGAACTCTATGTTATTGTGATTCGCGAAGTCAATTTCATTTACCTGCAATTAATTTTCATGTTAGATTTACTTCCTTTACTAAAGAAACTACAATAACCACATTTACATCCGGAAATAAAACATCTCCCTCCATTGTATCTGAACTGAAGTTTGGCATCACTACTATATTAGGGAAGAGGGTGAATTAAAATAGCTGAAAAAAAAACAAAGTTCCATAGAAAGAAGAAGATAAGTATATGTATGCATTTCGCATATCTTTACCTTTTGTACCTCAAGTGGTAAATTATTTTCTTTCTCGTGATCAAGCAAAGAAAACCGAATTTATAAACCTTTAGAGAGCAACCACTTCTGTAAAGTGTCACCTCATAATTATGAAGGATACTGATATAATTTCAGGTTATGAGCGCTTATCCATAAATTACATTTGCAAGGAGATTTGTCATTGTTTCTTATTTGTGATAGTTCAAATAAAAGGTGACAAGTTTGTGTTGTTGAAGTAAAGACAAAGATAAAAAGCGTATACCGTTTACCTTTAAGTACACGCGTGGTGTATTCCATATACCACACAACAGAAGGCCCATACTTCGATGGTTTGTTGGGGATGTACAGAATAAAGCTACATCTTCCTCTAAAAGGTACCAACATTTCATCTATAGTAATCTGCTCCCCCAAACAGTAGTAATTTTTGCAGTTTGTTACAAAATCTAATTGCAGCAATGCTCACTTTCTTCTCGGGCAACAGGCCTAGTGGAAAGACGATTAGATATCGACGTTTCGGGAGTGTACATCTCTCCAATCATCAGGATATTTATAAAATGTTATAACCACAAATGTACCACTGGATATAATACAATTATAAACAAAGACAACACACTATCAAAATTCGCATTACTTAACAAAAGACTGTTTTCAGTAAATTAAATGCCAGGCCAGGGCATGGCATCACTATAGAAAATTGTGTCAAAGAAACGTAACTATTTAACTTGATTCTCAAGCTGTATTGGTCTTTGCTTCTTAAATAGACGGATTTCCATTTTAAGGCCGCTTTCCAAGAGGAGCTGTCCTGAAATCCAGCATTACGATTAAGCGTGCTTCTTTCAGAGGAAATCGCCAAATCCTCCTTAATTCTCCGCTCCCAGTAACTGTTGCATACTGCCAAGATGGTCGTCTCCCGAAAATTTGTTCTATGGTCGTTATGAAAACAATGTTCGGCCAGTCCAGACTTCTCAGGTTGCAATAAACGAATGCTCCGTTCATGTTCGTTTATTCTGGTTGCGATGGACTTCCGGTTTGTCCTATATACGGTGTCCCACATTCAGAGGGAATGCGGTACACTCCCGGAACTTGGAAGTCCAGTTTGTCTTTCACTGCTCTCAACAGATGTTTAATCTTCGGAGGTGGCTTGTGGATGGTCCTGAACACCAAAGCTAGGGAAGGGAAGCCTGTAATACAGCAAGCATCAGATAAGCATACCCCTACAGCCTGTAACCCGGCAATATATCCGACAGAATCAGCAGAATTCTCGCCAAATACAACATCAGGCGTTTATGGCGACTTACTATCTTAAGTACTTGAGTCCCAAGCTTCATCATTTAACTTTTATTATTTTAGATACACAAACGGTGTATCTCGGATGCGAGAGCCCCTAGTGATATACCGGGGAAATATACGAGTCAAATGGAGAATTTAATGTCAGGACGGCACGTTGGCCATGGTAGCTCAAAGGTTAAGAGCGACTGGACGGAAACCACGAGATCCGTGGTTCAAATCCCGCCCATGATATTGAATTTTTCATGTTTACTATCCATTCTGTTATATGCTTATATTTTTCTATGATGAATTTGGTGAAGTCTTTGAGCACGTAGGCTTCTCTGTTTTCTTTCGGCGGGTTCTGGAAACCGTTACTAACTACAGCAGCTGAAATTTTCTTCTGTATTTAATTTTTTTTATTTATTATTATTACTATGATTATTATTATTATTATTATTATTATTATTATTATTATTATTATTATTATTATTATTATTATTATTATTATTATTATTATTATTATTATTATTATTATTATTATTATTATTATTATTATTATTATTATTATTATTATTATTATTATTATTATTATTATTATTATTATTATTATTATTATTATTATTATTATTATTATTATTATTATTATTATTATTATTATTATTATTATTATTATTATTATTATTATTATTATTATTATTATTATTATTATTATTATTATTATTATTATTATTATTATTATTATTATTATTATTATTATTATTATTATTATTATTATTATTATTATTATTATTATTATTATTATTATTATTATTATTATTATTATTATTATTATTATTATTATTATTATTATTATTATTATTATTATTATTATTATTATTATTATTATTATTATTATTATTATTATTATTATTATTATTATTTTTATTATTATTATTATCATTATTTTTTTTTTTTTTTTTTTACTTGTTCCATTTATACCCCGCCTGTAACTGCAATGGTCATACCGGCGGCCGTTCTCCTTTGGAACATATCGAAGGTGTTAACTCGTATTCGTTGGCTTTTAATCATTAGATCACGTACACATTTATACCCCGCCTTTAACTCCAATGGTCATATCAGCGGCCGTTCTCCTTTGGAACATATCGAAGGTGTTAACTCGTATTCGTTGGGTTTTAATCATTAGATCACGTACACATTTATACCTCGCCTTTAACTACAATGGTCATATCGGGGGCCGTTCTCCTTTGGAACATATCGAAGGTGTTAACTCGTATTCGTTGGCTTTTAATCATTAGATCACGTACACATTTATACCTCGCCTTTAACTACAATGGTCTTATCGGGGGCCGTTCTCCTTTGGAACATATCGAAGGTGTTAACTCGTATTCGTTGGCTTTTAATCATTAGATCACGTACACATTTATACCTCGCATTTAACTACAATGGTCATATCAGCGGCCGTTCTCCTTTGGAACATATCGAAGGTGTTAACTCGTATTCGTTGGGTTTTAATCATTAGATCACGTACACATTTATACCTCGCCTTTAACTACAATGGTCTTATCGGGGGCCGTTCTTCTTTGGAACATATCGAAGGTGTTAACTCGTATTCGTTGGCTTCTAATCATTAGATCACGTACACATTTATACCTCGCCTTTAACTACAATGGTCATATCGGCGGCCGTTCTCTTTTGGGACATATCGAAGGTATTAACTCGTATTCGTTGGGTTTTAATCATTAGATCACGTACACATTTATACCTTGCCTTTAACTGCAATGGTCTTATCGGGGGCCGTTCTCCTTTGGAACATATCGAAGGTGTTAACTCGTATTCGTTGGCTTTTAATCATTAGATCACGTACACATTTATACCTCGCCTTTAACTACAATGGTCATATCAGCGGCCGTTCTCCTTTGGAACATATCGAAGGTGTTAGTTAACTCGTATTCGTTGGCTTTTAATCATTAGATCACGTACACATTTATACCTCGCCTTTAACTACAATGGTCATATCGGGGGCCGTTCTCCTTTGGAACATATCGAAGGTGTTAGTTAACTCGTATTCGTTGGCTTTTAATCATTAGATCACGTACACATTTATACCTCGCCTTTAACTACAATGGTCATATCGGGGGCCGTTCTCCTTTGGAACATATCCAAGGTGTTAACTCGTATTCGTTGGCTTTTAATCATTAGATCACGTACACATTTATACCTCGCCTTTAACTACAATGGTCATATCAGCGGCCGTTCTCCTTTGGAACATATCGAAGGTGTTAGTTAACTCGTATTCGTTGGCTTTTAATCATTAGATCACGTACACATTTATACCTCGCCTTTAACTACAATGGTCATATCGGGGGCCGTTCTCCTTTGGAACATATCCAAGGTGTTAGCTCGTATTCGTTGGCTTTTAATCATTAGATCACGTACACATTTATACCTCGCCTTTAACTACAATGGTCATATCAGCGGCCGTTCTCCTTTGGAACATATCGAAGGTGTTAGTTAACTCGTATTCGTTGGCTTTTAATCATTAGATCACGTACACATTTATACCTCGCCTTTAACTACAATGGTCATATCGGGGGCCGTTCTCCTTTGGAACATATCCAAGGTGTTAACTCGTATTCGTTGGCTTTTAATCATTAGATCACGTACACATTTATACCTCGCCTTTAACTACAATGGTCATATCAGCGGCCGTTCTCCTTTGGAACATATCGAAGGTGTTAGTTAACTCGTATTCGTTGGCTTTTAATCATTAGATCACGTACACATTTATACCTCGCCTTTAACTACAATGGTCATATCAGCGGCCGTTCTCCTTTGGAACATATCGAAGGTGTTAGTTAACTCGTATTCGTTAGGTTTTAATCATTAGATCACGTACACATTTATACCTCGCCTTTAACTACAATGGCCATATCAGCAGCCGTTCTCCTTTGGAACATACCGAAGGTGTTAACTCCTATTCGTTGGCTTTTAATCATTAGATCACGTACACATTCGCACTGTCATGTATACTTCCAGAGAGTGAAGAATTATCTTGGTCGGGGAAAAGTCCCCACCCCCACAGCCGGGAATGAAACCCGGGACCCCTAGCACGGCAGGCACTGCTCTACCGACTGAGCTACGGGCCCAGCCTCTTCTGTGTAAACTGCGCACAATAGTTCTGATGCCATTTCTGCTAAAACATTCATGAGTAATATAATTCATATGGAAGATTTACATATTTAAATCACCTATATAATATGAAGTTAATGTGTTTTAATGGATGTAGATTTAACATTCTATAGTATTTATTTATGTCAACATGATAAAATGCTTTAATACTTTTGTTAGTTTCACTTGAGGAATATCTCTGGCTGCATCGCATTCCAGACAGTACGTCCAGAGAGGCAGAGCTGATATAACTCTCTGGCTCAAATTAGTAAGATACTCCACCCATTCCCGATACGTGATGCTTTTGATGTAGTGGTTAATTGACGCTCTTCCCGAAGATCAATTAGTTGGCCCTCGTTTAGCAGCCATCGCCCAAGAAGTAGAACATAGCATGACAAACTGGGCGTGTGTATGGTACTGTGCAACATTTCAAATGAAAACCAACTTCACTGACTTCTTTATAGTTCAAAATGCATTAAGGAAGCGTGATATAAAATAAAATTTACATCTGTAGTAACAATTTGCACAAGATTGGCACAAGAAACTCACTACAAAGTCTTAATCATGTTGACAGTGTTATAGTGTGTTAATAAAGTTAAGAATATAAACTTATTTTGGGTAATACTAGAAGAAACTATTTTTGATTTATATATGTATACTTTTTTATACTAATTTCACTAGTACAGGAAGCTTTAGTGAGCTGAGAATTAAATTAGCAATATAACATGGATAAAGTCAACATAAAAAAATTCAATGCCATGGCCGGGATTTGAACCACGGATCTCCTGGTTTCCGTCTAGTCGCACTTAACTTTTGAGCTACCATGGCCAAGGTGCCATCCTGACATTAAATTCTCCAGTTGACTCGGTATTTCCCCGGTAAACCACCAGGGGCTCTCGCATTCGAGATACACCGTTTGTGGCGACTTACTGTTGTAAGTACTTGAGTCCCAGGCTTCATCATTTAACTCTTATTATTTTAGTTAATTGATGGAAATTAATCATTGCTCCACACTAGCCGTATATAGGCTAAGGCAATTCTCTAGTTGACTCGTGACTTTAATGTCAGGACGGCACGTTGGCCATGGTAGCTCAAAGGTTAAAAGCGACTGGACGGAAACCAGGAGATGCGTGGTTCAAATCCCGGCCATGGCATTAAATTTTTCATGTTGACTCTATCTATTAAATATATTTAGCCTATATACGGCTAGTGTGGAGAAATGATTAACTTCCATCAATTAACTAAAATAGTAATATAACATTTTACTAAAACTTACTTAACTTAAGGATCTTGATTGATTTGTGTTCAACGATTTCACTAGTGGCCACAAAGCCACGTGAACATCGAATATGTTAAACTTCAATGCCTGATTTCCCCAACAGATATTAAGACTTAGCACGGCTGTTAGGCTATTTAACAATAGTTATAGCCATTTCACCAACAAGTGTTAGCTTAACACTCTTGTTAAATCTTTTGTTAAACTGACAAGTCATTTTTCAGTTGTTAAGTCGTTAACAATTGTAGAATTCTCAAGATGGCGGACCTGAACGCAGCTCTGGTGTCGATTTGCTATATTTAAGATTCGTAATAGAGTACGGCCTATGAGGAGAAATGATTTTGAGGAACTATCAGAAGAAGATTTTCTACAGAGGTATAGACTGTCTAAACAAGTTACTATAAAGGTTACTGGGAAGGTACAAGAGAGGTTAGAACATTTATCGAAACAAATGTGCCGATTTCGCCTTTGCTTCAAGTATTAATTAATAACTTTACTATTTTATAATTCGCTGAATGCTATGGATTATACACTATCCACCTCCCGTCTTGAAACGTTCAAGTCGCTCGTCACTTGTCCTTCTGCGCTCCTGGTTTTAAATTTACGTAATACTAACAAAATGGCTTCATACCTCTGTTATGACATTTGCATTACAAATGAGTTACCCATTTCCTTCTATATTCTTGTACTCTGTCATTCAGGTCAAATATCTATAGCTTTTCACGTATATTTTCATTTCGTTTGTGGTCGATTTTTCTATATCCCGCAATGCTTCTTAAAAGTTTCATTTCATTTGTCTCAAGTTTTATTGTATCTTTTTCAGTTATGGCCCATACTTTGCTGCCATATAGTATTTTAGCTACTGACATTACTTTGTAAAATTGTAGAGTGGTATCTTTACTTGCTTTATTTTTTAGATTCTTCTTATTGTTCCAATTATACAGGATGTTACAGAAAGGTACGGCCAAACTTTCAGGAAACATTCCTCACACACAAAGAAAGAAAATATGTTATGTGGACATGTGACCGGAAACGCTAAATTTCCATGTTAGAGCTCATTTTAGTATTTCTCTTAAAATGTAAATTGAAATCATTCGTGCAGACAATTGTCAAAATACCCCATTGTGGTTCATGCGCGATGGAGCCCCTGCACATTTCAGTCGAAGTGTTCGTCCGCTTCTCAATAACAGATTCGGTGACCAATAGATTGGTAGAGGCGGACCAATTCCATGGCCTCCACGCTCTCCTGACCTCAACCCTTTTGACTTTCATTTATGGGGGCATTTGAAATCTCTTTTCTACACAACCCAGGTACCAAATGTAGAGACTCTTCGTGCTCGTATTGTGGACGGCTGTGATATAATACGCCATTCTCCAGGGCTGCATCAGCGCATCAGGGATTCCATGCGACGGAGGATGGATGCATGTAACCTCGCTAACGGAGGACAGTTTGAACATTTCCTGTAATAAAGTGTTTGAAGTCACGCTGGTACGTTCTGTTGTCGTGTGTTTCCATTCCATGATTAATGTGATTTGAAGAGAAGTAATAAAATGAGCTCTAACATGGAAATTAAGCGTTTCCGGACACATGTCCGCATAACATATTTTCTTTCTTTGTGTGTGAGGAATGTTTCCTGAAAGTTTGGCCGTACCTTTTTGTAACATCCTGTATAGTTGAATGATTCTGACCTTTTAATTAAGTCTGTTTCTTTATTAAAGGTTAACCCGCGGCACGACAGCCCTATGCAGAGCCTTGGCCTACCAACCCGACTGCCGGCCTCACGCCCACATACGCACGGAAGAGGTGGGCGATCATCCAACCGATACGGGGAGGAGATGTGGTCAGCATCTTGGCATCCCCCACCCGGAATGGTTTTCATGACCAGGGTCGCTTACCTAGCGTACGCTCCTCATTATCCTCACGATGCTGAGTGAGCACTGGTCCTATACCCGGGACCGAAAATTCCCACCACATGGGTGGGATCGAACCCGGGCCGCTTTCCGTGGCTAGGGACCAAGGCATTCTGCCTCAGCCCGCTACACCACGGCGCAGGACTGTTTCTTTATTATATTACATATAATAACCCAAGTATTTGAACTAATCTACCTTTAAAAACCATCAGGTTAATGTTACTTGGAGATATAGTCATATTAAACTTCTTTAAAATTTTGTTTAGCTCGTGTATTGCCCTCTGAAGTTTGTTTTCTGAGTTAGAGATAATAACCTGGTCATCTGGATATTACAAAGTTCTTTACGTTAAGATTTGTGGTATATATTCCTATCTTAGTAATCCATTGTCTCATAATTTTAACCATATAAATGTTAAAAAGTAGCAGGACATATTGCATCCTTGTCTTAAGCCTAGATTTATTTTCTCTATTTTGTGATGTTGTGCTCCATGTATTTGTATCCTTGTGTTCTTATAGATATTTTCAATTGTTACTATTAGATGTAGTGGAATACATATTTTTCCCATAATTATGACAGCTAAGTAAATTCTGATAAATATATTCCATATCATTTAGTTACTACAAGATGTCTTCGTAGTCTCCATAATAAAAAATCAGACTCATTTTCTCCCCCTCCCCCTCCCTCTCAATCTTCTAAGGCTGCAAACACCTGCTTATGATTGTACTCCGGTGTAATGATGCAAACACATGCTGGAAACCAACAGAAACATTTAACCCAAGTGGTGATGTGATTTAGTCGATTTCTGCACTGAGCTGCTAGGCTATACCATTTGGACAGAGTACACAAGGCAAATGTGAGTGAGGTAGACGAGGCGTGATAGATAAGATGAAATGTTGTAACAACATCAATTCCTTGTTAAAGCAATCCTGAGTAGGATCCGTTACCGGGTAGAACCACGTCGAGTCGTACCACGCCGTGCCAAGGGGCTCGCAACAAGTAGGTGGCGCCCCCTCAAACACAAATATTTCGGTAATAGCACTAATAGTGTTTTGGCAGCCCTGCATTGGAGTAAAAACGACTTCTGGAGGATTCTTTGGTAACATGCCTCTTAGTAATTGTTTTATATCTGTGGTAGAGGAACAAAAGAATTACGATAGATACACTAGAGAAGATATGTAGAAAATGCCTGTAAAATATGTATTATCAACATATACAAAACCATAAATCCAGAAATAACGTACAGAGATTACACAGAATTTATAAAAGAGGAATGCAACAACAATAGTAGGAAGAAGAAGATATGGAATGGAATAATTAACTTGAAAAAAGAACATAAAACTTGGAAAATAAACACGAGAGTTAGGTGAGCCCATCACTTTCCACCCTCTGTCCAAGATGCTCCATATGGAAGGAAGAAGTGGATGCAACGGCTGTGAGGTAAAACCTGGCTCTCGTTGGACTATTTGTATAGCATAAATAAACATGTAGGCATAAAATAAAATGACTTGGACGAAAAAGAAGGGTATAAATAATAGTAAAACACAAGGAAACAAAAAATGCGAGAAAAAGAGCGAGAAATAAGCGATGAATTGAGTGCAGAAACAAAGGAAGCTTTCATCAATGAAGCAATAAATTCAAAATTAAGAAGAGCAAAGGGAAAACCAATTATGACTTGCCACACTCACACAAATTTTCTCTAATCACTAGGCCCGGAAGTTGTTGTCCTAAAATTTCTCTAAAAATGAGCTATAAAATGTCCTTAAAATATACAAAAATGCACATAAAATGTAAAAAAAAATGTCTTAACAATTTCTTTCTTAATAATAAATTAATAACTGTCACTGATAAATAATGAATATATGGTTCGAATAACCACATTTTAAAATTAACTTTCCTAGTAAATAATTCAATTATTAGAAATTAATTGTTCTTTCACACTAGACGTGTATAGGACGCACTATGAAAGGGTACAGCCAGACTGAAAAATTCAATGCCATATCCGGGATTTGAACCACGTATTTTCTGGTTTCCGTCCAGCCGCTCACAATTTGAGCTACTATGTCCCGGGGCTTAAAGTACTTACAGCATAGTAAGTCGCCATTAAGGTAGTTATCTCATGTGTTTATGAGAATTCCTAGCGGTTTACCGGGACAAACACGAGTCAGTTGGAGAATTTAATGTCATATCGGCACGTTGGCCTTAGTAGCTCAAATGGTGGGTGGCTGGATGGAAACCAGAAGATACGTGGTTCAAATTACGGCTATGGCGTTGAATTTTTCAGTCTGGCTCTACCCTTTCATAATACCATTATTTTTACTAAATAATAAATGAATTAAAAATTCTTTAGGTCATTTTAAATTTTATAAAATAAGAAAAAATGAGTTACTGTACCCATTAGCCAAAACATACTTAGCGTTGGTCATCAAGTTATCAAAAGTAAAGCAACGCCGGTTGTCAGCTAAAACTGTTTTATATTTTGAGAAATTTCTCTCCACTTCCACAGATGTTACAGGTGCATATTTGAAAACCACTATCTCACTGCCTGTTAAATCCTGTTCAAAAATATCAGTTCTGAAGTTTTCTCCTGACTGGATATCGGCAATCTGACAAACTGTTTGGTGTCCTTTAGTTTTGTCCAACATATATTTTAGTTTCTGTCTAATTTTGTCCCCAATCTCAGCTTTTACATTTTGTATCCTCTCTTTTGCATTCCTTACTAACTCTAAGCACCAGCACTGTTAGGACGCTCACCTGACCTTACAACACTTACAAAGTTATTATTTCAGAAAAGATGATATAAATAAATTTTAATCACATTTTATTTTAAAACCTCCCAAAAAGCCCATGGGTCAGGGTCAGGTCGGCCACGGGAATCGAATCCGTGCCTCCCGAATGTGGGCTACAGATGAAAATGCTCAATAAATTCGTCAAAAGGAAATAAAATGACAGGAATATGCATCGAAATGTTAAAAATGACTTTATTAAGAATGTGGAAAAGATGCACTTTAATGAGCTATAAAAACCATATATAGATAACGTATTTGTTCCAGAATGCAGTTAATTTCCAATAAGCATCGTCTGTGACTACTCAGAAAAAAGATGACTTTTCATCAAAATCCGGACCCTACTAATTACCTTTCTACAAAACAGCGTAACAAATGCTTCTTTTTTTATTTAATATTGAACATTCAAAAACTTGCCTTAGTATTAGATAAACATTAGGAACTAATTTGCTGCATATTTTCTTTCGGTTAGAATGATAAAAGGGTAATACTTAACTGACAGTAAAATCTTTTCAGAGCCAGTTACTATGTGATATCTTTGATCACTCCGTTCTCTTTGAGTAATCCAGAAGGGGGAAAAAACAAACAACGATTTTGAGGGAAACGGAAGTATTGAAAAATACAAATGAATAACAAAGAATATGTTCAATTTTTTCTCAGGAAGCAAGCCAGGAGCATAGATCTATACAGCTTGATAATCAAGTTAAGTAGTTATGTTTCTTTGACCCAATTAACTTTCTATACTGACGCCATCTCCTGGCCTGGCATTTAATTTACTGGAAACAGTCTTTTGTTCAGTAATGTGAATTTTGATAGTGTTTTGTTTTTGTTTATATTTGTGTTATATCCAGTTATATTCAGTATTTCATTTAATAAATATCCTGAGATTTAGGCTGCCTAAACGTCGATTTCCAAACGTCTTTTCACCTGGCTTGCTTACCGAGGAGAAGTTGAACATATTTGTCGCCAGGAAAGCTTGTCTTATTTTAACAAAGAATATCTTCGAAACACTTAAGTGTGCAAACAAATAGATAAACTGTGTGTCTTATCCAGTTACATATTTTGTGTAGTTAGTATTTGGAAGGTCATGCTTAGAAAATTCAAGGAAAAATTCTTAAATATTTGCTATCAAATATTTTAATCAGCTTTAATAACTAAAGCCGTTTTCGTGAAAATCCCAATGAACATATCAATTCCGCCTCCATGTCGGAATTCTTTTACATGCCAGCAAATGCAGTGATATGGAATTGACGCTTAAGATGGGCCAGATTTGACCCTCGTCCTTGAGATCCATCAACTTAGTACCCACACCAACTATCCTTTAATGCACTGCTGAATTTCTAGTGCGGACAAAATGGTGCCTGGCTTGCTCAGCGCAAAAGATACTACCTTAATTGTCGACTTGTATATGTTTTGTTGTCACGTCAGAGGTCAGCAGTGTTACTGTTTTAACTCACTAATCAATATTTAATGTAATTAATTAACATTCAAATCATTTATTTGCACTGCAGCATGTACGTAAAATTACCTCTTTACAGTTTTCTGTATCAGTTCTTGTCCTCCATTTTATATATCGATTCTCGTATTCTTTTTTTTTCAATACTTACTGTATACTGCTGCTGCCTACATGATACTGCTGTTGCCTACATGATACTGCTACTACCTACATGATACTGCTGCTGCCTACATGATACTGCTGCTGCCTACATGATACTGCTATTGCCTACATGATACTGCTGCTGCCTACATGACACCGCTACTGCCTACATGATACTGCTATTGCCTACATGATACTGCTACTGCCTACATGATACTGCTACTGCCTACATGATACTGCTGCTGCCTACATGATACTGCTGCTGCCTACATGATACTGCTATTGCCTACATGACACCGCTGCTGCCTACATGATACCGCTACTGCCTACATGATACTGCTGCTGCCTACATGATACTGCTATTGCCTACATGATACTGCTACTGCCTACATGATACTGCTACTGCCTACATGATACTGCTGCTGCCTACATGATACTGCTACTGCCTACATGATACTGCTATTGCCTACATGACACCGCTGCTGCCTACATGATACCGCTACTGCCTATATGATACTGCTGCTGCCTACATGATACTGCTATTGCCTACATGACACCGCTGCTGCCTACATGATACCGCTACTGCCTACATGATACTGCTATTGCCTACATGATACTGCTACTGCCTACATTATACTGCTACTGCCTACATGATACTGCTGCTGCCTACATGATACTGCTATTGCTTACATGATACTGCTACTGCCTACATGATACTGCTGCTGCCTACATGATACTGCTACTGCCTACATGATACTGCTGCTGCCTACATGATACTGCTACTGCCTATATGATACTGCTGCTGCCTACATGATACTGCTGCTGCCTACATGATACTGCTACTGCCTACATTATACTGCTACTGCCTACATGATACTGCTACTGCCTACATGATACTGCTGCCTACATGATACTGCTACTGCCTACATGATACTGCTACTGCCTACATGATACTGCTGCTGCCTACATGATACTGCTACTGCCTACATGATACTGCTGCTGCCTACATGATAGTGCTACTGCCTACATGATACTGCTGCTGCCTACATGATACTGCTACTGCCTACATGATACTGCTACTGCCTACATGATACTGCTGCCTACATGATACTGCTGCCTACATGATACTGCTGCTGCCTACATGATAGTGCTACTGCCTACATGATACTGCTGCTGCCTACATGATACTGCTATTGCCTACATGATACTGCTACTGCGTACAAGATACTGCTGCTGCCTACATGATACTGCTACTGCCTACATGATACTGCTACTGCCTACTGTATACTGCTGCTGCCTACATGATACTGCTGCCTACATGATACTGCTGCTGCCTACATGATAGTGCTACTGCCTACATGATACTGCTGCTGCCTACATGATACTGCTACTGCCTACATGATACTGCTGCTGCCTACATGATACTGATGCTGCCTACATGATACTGCTGCTGCCTACATGATACTGCTACTGCCTACATGATACTGCTGCTGCATATATGATACTGCTACTGCCTACATGATACTGCTGCTGCCTACATGTTACTGCTACTGCCTACATGATACTGCTATTGCCTACATATCACTGCTATTGCCTACATGATACTGCTGCTGCATAAATGATACTGCTACTGCCTACATGATACTGCTACTGCCTACATGACACCACTACTGCCTACATTATACTGCTGCTGCCTACATGATACAGCTACTGCCCACATGATACTGCTACTGCCTACATGACACTGCTACTGCCTACATGACACTGCTACTGCCTACATGATACTGCTGCTGCCTACATGGTACTGCTACTGCCTACATGATACGGCTGCTGCCTACATGATACTGCTACTGCCTACATGATACTGCTGCTGCCTACATGATACTGCTACTGCCTACAGGATACTGCTACTGCCTACTGTATACTACTGCTGCCTACATGATACTGCTACAACCCTGAA
>CM060949.1:28026453-28046453 GCA_030765055.1 Mantis religiosa
GAGGGTCCTTCACTAAATAACAGAACTAATTTAATTGTATTTAAATAAACCGCCCTGGAGCGCCATGGCTGCTAGTGGTGGAAAGGTGCTGTGAGTGTGTCAGTCATGCAGAGTCAATCAGTTGGGAGTTAAGAGACCGATACGTGATGATGATGATGATGATGATGATGATGATGATGATGATGATATATATACATATAAGGGCGCTCAACTACGGCGGTCATCACCGCCCTTTAAAAAACTAGTTGTGGCAAAAGCCAGATATAAAACTTTCCAAAAACTATACAAGTGTAACAAAACCTATTAAAAATACACGTACATAAAAAACATCAATCAAAACCTACCAAAAACCCTGTTCATTAAATCCCAAACCGCAAACCAGAAAAGAATCTAAAATCCTTCTCCAGGGGTCTCCACGCACGGCCTACACGTTGGTGGGCCTGTTGACCGTCTCCCTCAACCACAAAGAGGAGCCCACACGAGGGAGACTGTTGGCTCGGGATCCCGGGTGCGCCAAACCCGTACCTACCGAAGTAGGTCCCTGGGGGAACCGATATGTGAGGTCGTGTTTACTGCACCCACCATGAAACTGAAATTGCAGCAATGCACATCAATAAAGTTTTGTGTTCTGATAGACAAAACTGCTACAGAAACCTTTGAAATGGTGCAACAAGCATACAAGAACCAAGCTTTAGGCAAAACACAAGTCTTTGAGTGGTATAAACGTTTCAAAGGGTGTCATGAAGACCAAGAATCTTCGTGCCCTGGAAGACCCGTAACACCAAAAACGGAAGTCAACACGCAATTGTGTGAGAAGATCGTCACATAACAATTTCGAAAGTTGCAGACATAATGCATTTGTCATAATTCGCAATGATCTTTGCTAAAAACTTGCAGTGGAATGGGTGCCGTACGTGCTGAAGGATGAACAGAAGGCTCCCCGAGTCATGACGTGTCAAGAATGGCTCGGAGGGTTACGAAGGGAGCCAGACTTTCTGAACAGGGTAATCACTTGTGACGAGAGTTGGTTCCACCATTACGACCCGTTAACAAAACAGAAGAGTTCGCAGTGGAAACATCCATCGAGTCCTAGGCCTAAGAAAGCAAATGTTCAGAAAAGTGCAGGAAAGGTTATGCATCTCATTTTCTTTGACAAACAGGGCATTCTGTATGATCATGTTGTAACTATTCAACGCATAGTAATTGCTGCTTACTATTGTGACATACTGAAGGGGCCACTAAAGAAAAAAATCGCCGAACAGCGACCAGATCTCGCAAAGAGAGGATGGATCTTACATCAGGATAATGCCCCTGCTCATCGAGCTCATGCAACTGAAGATGTCATCGCAGAAATGGGCATTGAGATCATGCCTCATCCACCTTATTCTCCGGATCTCACACTATGCGATTTTCACCTCTTCCCTAAAGTGAAACAGGAGCTTCGTGGTCACCATTTTCAAAGTGATAAAGAGTTGAACAATGTTGTCATAGTTATCCTCAACAGACTGTCCAAATATAGGCTCAGTGAGTGTTTCGAACAATGGGTAAATCGTTGGAAGAATTGTATTTTATCGGAGGGAGAATACTTTGAAAGTGTGTAGGTAAATGCTGCTGAAATAAAGCCATAATATATTAACTATAAAATATTTCGGTTATTTATTTAACAGGGGCGGTTCCTCCATAAGGTTGCAGGTTTGCGATACACCCACTGATTCTGAATATACAACACGTGCATTTTGCACATTAAAACTGTACTTGTTTGCATTGTTTTGTATACAAACATGTTTCAATTACGCTTATCGTCTGTAGCTGCCTATTACCGCAGAAGTCGAAATAAACAGTGATTAGCTGTAGGAGCCGCAGGTTTGCAGCGAAGAGTTAACCTAAGATTTCGCCCAAATGTGGGCTCTCTGAGGGTGTTGCGGGAAGGTGAAGAGATGGGAGTAGCTTCTTATACATTGCTTAAATGGAGGTTTATAAACGTAGCTCCTCCTACTCTAAGCAACGGCTATAGCGTCACCTTCAGGCTTAGCTTCTGTGTGCTCTGCTTTTCGAACACAGGGAGAATTAAATTAAATGCTTGGAGGTTATTCAGAAGAGAGCTCTGTTAAACAACAACGCCACACTTATTCAGGCTTCTGGGTTTATGGCCACTTTGAAAGATGATAATTTTGTATTCTGGCTGTCTTTCCTCCACAAGATCATGCCACATGTGGACATTTTATACAATCAGCTGCAGAAACGAGACTGCAATGCAACATTTACCATCGCCCAGCTAAACGCATTTAAAAGGGAAGTGCAAAAGGTAAGAAATAGCGTGGATATCAAGGAACACGAAGAAACTGCAATTAAGAGGAAAAGAATAGAAGATCATGATGTGAAAAGAAGAGAAGCTCTTGAAGTATATGACATTCTTAGAGAAGCAAAGGACAGATTTAGCTTCACGGGGCATCTGTTAGCCTCAACTTTGTTTCATCAAGAAAATTTCTAAGACATTTCCAGAGGATTCCCTTAGAGAAACAATAAGGTTCTATCCTTTTATCATTGGAACAAAAATTCGTAGAGAACTGACTGTAATTTACAGTCGAGAGGAATTTCGTGGAATGTCCGGCGCTTTGTGCTTGATGGACTTCAATAAGGAAAACCATTCAGCGAATATATCAAACTCCTCCGAGTACTGTTAACTATGCCAATGTCTACCGCTGAAGCAGAATGCTGTTTCTCAACTTTAAAAAGAATAAAAATTTCCTTAGGAACACAATGTCACAGGACCGATTGTCAGCATTAGCAATGCTTTCAATTGAGAGAGATTTTGTTATGAGGATCAGCGACTTCAGCGCAAAAGTTATCCATAGATTCGCCAGGTCTAAGGAGAGTAGAGCAGAGAATCTGTATAAATAGGTGAGTCATTACTACTCTGTATTTTATTTTTCATTTGTGCACCACCAATAATTTAACCCACCAGCCGCCACTGTTATTGAAGGACCCTCGATATATCTCATAAATTCTCCCTAAAGTGTTACGTTGGCAAACTCTATCTTCTCTCAACATTTGTGCCCCTGAATCTATAACACAATCTGGTTTTCAATGACTGTAATAATTTTCAAGTTTGAGGATACATATTAATTTAAATCTCTGTGCTCTTTGCTTAAGCAATCAGGTAGCAGCTGCTTGCGTTTCTGTCCTTTCGTGTAGTCTTCCCTTATTAAATTTCTGAACTCTACGGAGACACCACGATCTATTGGATGATATCTCGCAACCCATCAGTGTCCCTAATGTAACAGCTAGCTTCATGTCACGCAAGTTTTGTTTTCTCTTTGCTATTGGTTTTGGGCATTAACTGAAACCAGGGAAAACACTGCAATTACAGGATAAAAAGGTTAGAGTCTGGAATATAGGTAAACCGAATATTAATGAGTGGAAACCATATTCTTATGAAATTGCAAATTTGTCTCTTGGTTGCATGTAAATACTCGGAAACGGAAGCGCTTAGGAATTGAAACACTCAGGATTTACTTTACGTATTATTACACAATTCATCATATATTGTATATGTCGCACAATCTTACATAAAAGTAAAGGATTTACTCAATTATTTATTTTCTATTATGCATATTACAATAAAAAAAGCTAGGTAATAATTCATTAACAATTATAACTAAGATGGAACATGCCGAGCAAGATGGCGCAAGCGGTATCACTTGTGACTCGCATTCGGGAGGTAGTGAGTTCGATCGTCATCGACCACGCACTCTGACTTAAGTTTTTTTCTATGCCCCCCCCCCGCGTAGGGGAGGGGATCCGTCCCCTTCAGCTGCTGTGGTGCGGGCGCTGCGGACCCTTAGCACTCGTGGTAAAGTCTGTTTGGTTAATGCATGTGCAGTTTGGAGTCAAAGGAAGCCGAGATTCCCGCCCACTAATGATCGTCATAAATCTATCTCCACACTTCAGAAATGGAACACTGTCGTTGAGGACCAATAACAACCCCATTTTCTCGAAGTGAGAGCCGCATGTTTACTCCACGTGGAGTCTCAGTTGCCAAAGTTCCAACTTCCAGTTCATCTGTTTCATTACGTGCAGAAATTCGTTTTGTGTCACGATGTGGAGGCCGTAGGAGGGAAATGCAGTGGTAAATGCAAATGAAGTAGTAGATAACTTTCAGTCAAGTGAAAATAATCAAAGTGATGACAATAGTGTGAATAACTGGGCCTGAGTTATGTTACTGGAAAAGCCTCACAAAACAAAGTTATAACGGGAACTGTTTCTAAGCAAATTCAAGCGCTTGTTTTGAACACATATAAATATGTGCTGAAAAGTAATCTTGGTAAGGGGTCATGCAATGAACCTGATGATAAATTCTGGGTTTTCACAGAAATACAGTAAGAAATATTGTGACTAAAGGAATATCAAAGACGCCGATCAAGTGTGAAAACAAAAGGAAACGTTTCTCTAAAGTAGATAATTTCACATGCGATTTAATTCGCCGAGAAATTTATAGATTCCATGGAAAAGGGAGAGCGCCCACCTTAGACGAATTGGTTGCACGTTTGCAAGAAATTTGTGATTTTCCTGCACTTTGCGCGGTCTCCTAAAGGAGCTGAGTTTCAAATACCGCACTTCGAATAAGTTAAGGGTTATTATGAAAACCGTTAGAATTGTAGCTTGACGAGATATATATATATATATATATATATATATATAAACTTCCTTAGTTTAGACATATATATGTCAAAACTAAGGAAGTTTTGCAGTAATGGGTATAAGATAGTTTATTTTGACAAAACCTCGTACGATACCCATGACGTATCGAGAAAGGTGGCAACCTTGCACAACGAACTGCGAGAAGGAGGGTCTGTTTTGTAAAACTATTATAAGGGTTCGTCAAAGGCAGCAGCCGACGTGCACACGCGTTAACTAAACAGACTTTGCCTCTGATGTTACTAGAGGAACCTCGGTCCGAACATTCGAGCCCCTCCCTCTGGGAGTTGTTCGGATTGTGTTGGTCTCGAGGGGGCAGTAGTTTCCGATACCCGTGGGAATCGGGTACGTCTCCGGACGGGGTTGAGGGAAGCCATTAATATTCCCGGGTACTAGCCTGCAGTGCTAGTAGAGGGTGTGCTAGATCGCCAGGCGGCCCCACCGAGGTCATATCGGTAGCCTTCACCTTTGGTGTTGGCGCGCGTAAGCGGCGTATCCACTTCCATCCCGTCTTGTGTCCCAGAACCAGATGGGGGGGGGGCTTGTTAGTAACCCAGATCTTGCCCTATGGAAATCCCCACGGAGGACGCCGAGCGCCATTTGGGACAGCTCGGATACTACCTGGTTTTAAGAGGCCCGGGTATTGTTCCTACGGGTCAAGGACTGATGGAAGTAGACCTTCTGCACTCAACAACTGTGTTTTACCCCTTGACACTTTGGCGAATGTTCGGGTGCTCATCCTCATACCACAACTTTTCTGTCTACCATTTCCCGTTCCCATAATTCTGCTCTCATCGTCTCATCCATTTCAGAGCTATAAGACCAAAAAACAGTGTCCGGTGGTTTGCAGATGGACACTATATTGCTCCTGTAACAGTTTCACTTTCAGCGTCGTTCCAAGACTACAACAGGCGCGTAGCACTTTTATTGCCGTACCCTTGAACCGAGGCCGACGGGTGTGTGGATCTACAGAAGCGGGTACGAGGATATGTACTGGAAATCTTAGGGATTCTATTCTGCTTACGTCCATTGTCATCCGAATTTGTCTGCGCGATCATCCTTCCCTCTCAGAGATCACGGTAAGAACACAAAGGGCCTTAATAACCTGTGTGGGGTGTGTTACGGGAACACCCCCCCCCCCGATACCTTTAATATTAACTACTATTAATGTACATTTGTGACGGTTTGAACATTTCAGTAGTGGTTCTCTTAAAATAATAAATAGTTCTGTGACATTTTTCAATGTCCAAAGATCTTCATACGAGAAGATTTTTTTGTTGTGCACCGTAGCAGAAGATAAACAAGAGGCCTCCGTTGATAATACAACGCTACAATTTCGAGTTTGAGATTAGGCAGTAAGACAGGCGGTTCATGGCACGTAATCAGTAATTACAAGTGTTGTTTAACACAGAACTAGACCCATTCCCGCCTCCCGCCACGCCCCTTTCTCTTAAGGCATTTTTTTCGGCTGGGGGACCAGGTTACTGTAATTAAGTAAGCACTGGGAGGAACAGCAGCAGTGAGTGACCGCGACTTATTAATGGATTTCCCGCCCATCGACACCAGACCTTAAATCTATAGCTTGTTAGTGCCATCTAACCTCAACAAAAACAATCTCTATGCACTTTTAGCTACCCTTTCTGCACCTCAGATCAGATTATTTGATATTAGCACTAATTAACCAGTAGAGAAAACGCCGCCAATTATAAAATCCATCGAAAATCGAATCCTGAACTCCTGGCACTGCAGTCAGTTGTCCTACCAACTAAGCCAGGAGGGCAGGAGGCTCAGTGGTTGTTTCCTTTGTACATATGTATAAAGCAAATTCCAATAATGAACGTTACGTAAAAGTTACTCCTTCACTGCCGCCTCGATAAAGAAGTTATTTTTCCAATCATTTTAAAACGTAATTTGGACAGGTGGCCGTGACTTTGGGAAAGTTTGACGTGTTAACTCTGCGTCTGTGTTCTAACAGGTAATGTGCTACCCTAAACATTATTTCAGACATTGAAAGTAGGAGCACTGCATATAGAACATCTGTACGTAAAGGCACCAATAAATTCGTTACCACTATATGCGATCGGGCTCCAAATCCTCACTCGGTAATTTTCGTTTAACTCCATAAACATAGACGACAACTTTGAAATTTGAAATGCACTATAAACTGACATCTAGTGGCTAATACGCTAAGCTTTATCATGTCCGCCATATTTCGTTTTGATCAATTTCGAGGTAAATTAACTAACCAGTTTACAACAATCGTGTGTTACAATTAGAATTTTAGTTCGTCCTTGGCAACATATACATGTTATGAGACACGTCAAAATGTATAAATACAGTATATACATAAAATCAAATTGGTTACATACAATATACATAGTAAGCAGCTTTTCTATGGTTTCATGTGGTATTTGCATAGACTAATTTACTAGAAGAAATGTCATAATGTAAATATTACAGGTTTGTGAATGTACTATGCTCCCAGTGTTCATTTACATGGTTAGTTCTAAGAATTAATTAACCGTATAAAACAGTGTGCATTCAAAAATTTCTTATCCTTATTCTTAAAGTGTTTTTATACTAAAGCTCGTTTAAATGAATTTGGAAGATTATATTATAACAATATCCCTTTGTAGTAAAAGCTTCCTTCATAAAGGCTCGTTTGGTGCACACGAATTGCCAGTTTATCCTTGTTACGAGTTTAGTGGTAATGTACATCAGCATTTACTTTAAAATATTTATATTTGTATGAACATTTGTGGATTTTATGGCTCTCGAAAGGGGACACATTCGTCTATCTCCATATAACTGTCATCAACTGAATGCAAATAAGCTGGACAAAACTAAGGAATATTTTCATAGGATGCAACGTTACTTGTGATTTCTTCGTTTATCTTACAAGATATTTTGCTGAACTGTGTTTTTCAAGGTTGACCACATTGCAGAAATAAAAGAGCGTTAGCTCTTGTCTCTTCCCCTCTGCCCGCACTACACCGTAAATCCAGCGCTCTTCTTATCTTGCGCGCACTGTATAGTGTGTATTTAAAAGTAAAATTCCCGCAGTTAACCTATTCACTGCTGCCGGGAAAATCATAATGGCCTCCTCTGTTGATAGAGTTTGGCATGGTACTTCAAATCCACAGAGTAACAACAGTGTTAATAAGCCAAACTTCAAGTAAACAAGTGACAAACGACAGCATTAGAACATCACCTAATCCATCAAAAACATGCCGTAACGAGTCTGTTTCTTCCCATAAATTAACCTACTCAGCAGTAACTTTAATGAATCCCACTAAAGAACAAGGAGTAGTGATAGAATCCCACAATGGAACAATAATGAAGGATTATGTCCACGCACTGGAAAAACTGATCTCCCCTAGCGACATTCGATATGTTTCGCGCGTATCCAATGGAAGAGTGTATATCTTCCTCTCTACAAAGAAATATGCTGAAGAATTAACAAATAGGCACACAAAGATACTAGTAAACAATATATTTGGAGATAAGCCCCTTCTTACCAAAAATAAACGTATAATACTCTCCGATATCTGCCCTAAAATACCAAACTAATCTCTTGTTACATATAACCTTGCCCCGCTGACCTGTATGACTCCGCGTGCAACTATCTTCCCCCTCATCCTAATTGGCTAATGCTTTCGCGCCATAGGCCATAGGCGTTGCCTTCCCGTCACATTGAATCCTGCAGTAAACGCATAATAATTGCCAGGAAGACAGAAATAAGAATTTGAAGGCATGCAAAAATAATGAAGTTTATAATGAAACTGAGCAAGTTGAACTGAATGAATGAGCAATGAATCTGGAAAAAGTTTATAATGAAAGGCCTTCGGCCTTTTCCACTGGACTTTTTTTCAACCAGCACACATACCTTGCAAAAATCCTTGCCTTTCATTCTTAAAAGTCGTGTCACGCCATACTTGTCGCGTGTTCTTCATTCACCCAAGTCTCGTCAAGGTATTATATTTTGCGATTTGGACAATTTAATTGTCCTTAAATAACGTCTTCGCCACACAACAATATCGCCCCTGGAGTGGTAAGTTTTCCTGTTGTCTCAGTTTCATGTCGCGATGTTCCTACGCATCTAACACACCTGTAAGTTCAGAGCACAGCTGTTCGACTTCTCTCACTGACAAAGACGGATTCTTCTCTGTGAGTGCATTAAACACATGCACCACAATTCCTTTTTCGCCGCTTTGTAAAGGTTTCCCCTTGCGATGCTTCAGCGAAAAACTGGCGCTAGACTCTGCCATTATACATATAATAAGTACACGCGCAATAAACACTCAATAAAATAATTTAGCTCTCGCACTCGGCATAGCACGCCGTCGAATGGCGATATATGACTAATCCAGTTCAAAACAAGTTCAGTGATAAAAGTCATATAAACAAATATGTCATCATTACCGCTAAATCACGTGCTATGTGCCATGAGCCTGAGAGCAAAGGGACCTCCTCTTTACTTCGTTTAAGAATTAACACGCATTTCAGATAAATCAACTCTGTTGCATCATATATTTCATTAAAACAATTACGAAAATATAAATCTGACAATTCTCTTCAAACATATAAAGATATATCACCATGTTAAATAACGAACAAATTTTTACCGCACAACAGTCTTCACCAAAACAGCAGCCAATGAGATGTGATAAGGTCACGTGACCGTTAAGAGATACGGGGCAAGCTTACGTAAAACAAGGATTACGTAACTGTACAGGAGCTGCTAAAATTAGGCATCAAACCAGTGTCAGAGCCGGAATCCCATTATCTGGCTTTTCACATATCCACAGTTTCAGATAGTTTCAGATAGCCACAGCTTGCTGCTAATCCTTGCTTCACATAAGCTTGCCTCGTATCTCTTAACTGTCACGTGACCTAATCCCCTCTCATTGGCTGCTGTTGTGGTATAGACTGTTGTGCGGTAAAAATTAGTCCGTTATTTAACATGGTGATATATATATTTATTTATTTATTTATTTATATCTTGGAAGGAACTTGTCAAATTTATATTTTCGTAACTGTTTAAATTAAGTACATTACGCAACAGTGTTAATTTATCTGAAATGCATGTTAATTCCTAAACGAAGTAAAGAGGAGGATCCTTTGCTTTAGCCCGCCATTCACATGGCACGATAGCACGCGCTTTAGTGGTAGTGGTGACATATTTGTTTATATGACTTTTATCACTGACCTTGTTTTGAACTGGATTAGTCATATATCGCCATTCGAAGGTGTGTTGTGCCGAGTGCGAGAGCTAAATTATTTTACTGATCGTTTATTGCGCGTGTACTTATTATATGTATAATGTCAGAGTCTATCGCCAGATTTTCGCTGAAGCATCGCAAGGGAAAACCTTTACAAAGCGGCGAAAAAAATGTGGTGCATGTGTTTAATGCATTCAAAGAGAAGAATCCGTCTTTGTCAGTGAGAGAGTGGGCTGCGCTCTGAACTTACAGGAATATCGTGCTCGAAGATTGCGATTCGTGAAAAGTGCTGCACGTCGTCATGTGCATAGTTTTTTCTTTAGAAACGAACTCCCTAACATAAATAAAATTTTGTCTGCTGTAAATAAGGATGCAGATTTACCAAATTTCAGCACATAGTTTGTTTATACAGCTGGGGTTTGTGAATGAAAATGGGGCAAGAAAAGTGAGTTAAGGGACAGAGGCGATATTGCTGTTATTTAAGGACAATCAGACTGTACCGGGATACAAATCGCAAAATATACTACTTGACGAGGATGAATGAAGGACACACGAAAAGTAAAGTATGTCGTGACAGGACTTTCAAGACTGAAAGACAAGCATTTTTGCAAGGTATGTGTGCCGGTTTAAAAATTCCCAGTGGAAAAGGCCGAAGGCTGAGTTGAGTTTCATTACAAACTTGTAGTTTTGCATGCCTTCATTTACTTATTTGTATGATTTGATCTATCTTACTGGCAATTATTATGACGTTTACTGCAGGTTTAAATGTGACGTGATGACACCGCCTATGGCCTATGGCGCGAAAGTATTAGCCAATTACAGTAAGGGGGAAGGTAGTTGCATGCGGACTGATACATGTCAGCGGGGCAAAGTTATATGAAACAGAGAGAAGAAAGACGATCACCCACCCATCTGTCAGCAGTGTGACACACAACTGACGGTAAAACACATCATCGTGGAACGTCCGTTGCACAGCCAATGGAGAGAGCACTATCAGATATCCAATGATCTCCAAGAAGCACTCAGTTCATTTCCAGTGTATATGAAGCTAGGAAATTTCCTTAAAAAGATAAATATGCATGATCATATATAATGTTCAGTTATTTATAATGTTAAAATGATTATGTTTCTCCTTGCATTGTTTTTATATTGTTGTATACTTTGATGTACAACAGATGTTATTTAAAATGTTCTAAATGTTGTGAAGTCGCCATATGACTTTCGGAGTTAAAGCGACTATAAACAAGTTAAAATTAAAAAAAAAAAGAAGAAGACTAATTTCATCTCATTTGTTTCCGTGGGTACTTAAGGAATACTTCTTCAATTTATGTTACAAAAATGTGAATATTCAACAATACTCAACAAGAGGAATATTAAAATCGAAAGTTTGGAAAAACCAGTGGAAGGCTCCAGCCAGAAATGTTATTTGTTTGTGATAAATGACGTGTTCGTTTCGAATCAAATAATGTCCTTGTTTAATGTTGTTCCCTTCACTCAATCTACCATCTCTGCTCTACTCAGTCCCACATTTTTAAGGACCACACTTTCCGTTGATTCACCTCCGCGATAAACTTCAATTGATGTACGTCAGTTATTTTCACGCGCCTGTCAAGAGTTACATGTATAGAGTACGAGGATAATAATATGCCCCTCTCCTATGTCTTTCCTTGTCATAATCATCAGAAAAGTTTTCTTCTTGCCTCCCTCGTGAGATACGGAGTAGAAATGACAATGCAAACAGTTATTAACGTGTTATCTAGCATCTTGCTCGTTGGCTATTCAACGTCGCAACAATCGGGCAGGGGCCAGAACCTAAACCCCTTTGTTATTCCTTCAGGTTAGTTAATATGTATAATCAAAGTCGAACAGGGATTGTACCTCGTACAGCAGTAACATAATTCTTCAAGACACTTTGATAGCAACGCGAGGAATGCCCCGCATCTCTTCAGCCACGATGATAGCGCAAATATCATTTCACTAATGGATCTTACGAAATAGCACGTCTTCGCTTTACCATGATGGCATGTGTTATTTAGTAATTATATGTTTCATTTAAAATAAGACGTTTAAATCACGTTTGTGCCTGCATATTCAATGATGAGAGCATATTTAGTGCTATTTATTTACAAATTCCTTAGGCAAAGTACCATTTCACGATAAAAGCTCCTGTAACATCGTTGAAAGTGCCCCCCCAAGGAATAGACAACATGAGCCGGCACTGCAGATGGGTATCCATAATAATGGAATTATGTTTTCCTAGTGTTTCTAGATTTTTAAAAGAATGTTCATTGCTGACACAGGTCCTTGAGGTAAAATACTGACAAAAGACATTTTATCGATTTGATATACAAGGTTGTTTAAATTATATTGTTGACAAGCTTTTAAAATATTTTTCGGTAGAACGAAGTACTTTTGTTTTAATTCTAACGTCCTTTGAACGCGTGTTTCTGTGAATATTTAATTCCTAAAGTTCTTAAGGTTATCATGTCAGACAAACATTTTAAGATCCAAGTTTTGTGAAATATTATACGTTATTTCTAGTTTTATATTGCGTGGCTTTAACCTTACAATTGTAATAGCATATATCTTAAATACGTCGAAATAAATACATTCTTTACTAAGTTTTCTGTAGTGAAACACAGGCTCAGTTTAGTTCCAATTGCAGAAGGCTCGATTTATTCCTTCTTATTCACTGAGATGAGGTGGTGGAAAAAGTAATTTATTCTAGAATCGTTACTTTCCTTGACAGCTTTCACCTCATATCAGAGTGCCAAAATGGATTTGTCCATGTATAATCTTCCATATCCGCAGCTTAAACATTTCTTTAGTACATAATTGATAGCATTAATGCAGGTAATTTTACAGTTGGCGTTTTATTAGATCTATCGATTATGTCGATACAAAAATTTTATTAAATAAAGTTGAACGTATTGGACTCAGAGGTCTAAGTAATAACCTGATACAATCCTACATGATTAACAGAAAACAATGTGTACAACTGAACTGTAAACAAGGTGACTTTATTTCAAAACCTGTAGAGGTACAGTCTGGCGTGCCCCAGGGGTCTATTTTGGGACCTTTATTGTTTATTCTGTATATTAACAACATAAAAATTCTGGTACAAAGTAATGTAGCTTTAAGTTTGTATGCAGACAATGCCACACTGAGTTTCAGCAACAGCAACTTACTAAATCTATAAATCGATGCAAATTTGACCTCCAATGTAGTGGCGCAGTATTTTAATGATATTAGGCTGTGTACTAATGCACAAAAAAGCGAATTAATTCTATTTGATTTTAAGAGACGTCCTTTTGAACCTCAGCTTAATATAGGCAATAGTCTAGTCCAGTATGTAAAAAGTGTTAATATTTTAGGTTTAATCCTTGATGGCAATTTAACTTGCAACAACCACACTGAAAAACTAGAGAGTAAATTAAGCTCAGGACTTCTTGTGTTGCGATATTTAGCCAATTTTCTCTCAATAGACACTAGTAGGTCAGCATATTTTGCAGCAATATATTCACATATTTCTTATGGCTTCGAGCTGTGGGGACAAACTTTGAAATTAAACTTTAACAGAATTTTTCTTCTACAGTAAAGAGCTATCGAATATCTGGCAAAAGTAACACGTACGAGATCTTGCAGGCCGTATTTTAAAAAATTAAACACAGTTACTCTTACCTGCATATTTATTCTGCGAACAATACTTTTTGTATATAACAGGAATGTAACCTCCACAAATTCCGATGTCCACACATATAAAACAAGGGGAAAGAATAGCTATATAGTTAAAGTTAACAGGCTAGAACTTTTTTAACATAAGCCCCAATACTTTGGTCCAAAACTAATTAATAAGCTTCCGGAAAGCCTAAAAATACTGTGTCAGCTGCTAAGTTTAAATCCAATCTGACCAAATTCTTGTTAAGCAGAGCCTATTACAGTATAGATGAATATTTTAATGACAACTTCGATGATTTTGAATAACTATGCTTATGTGTGTGAGTGTGTGTGTGTGTGTGTGTGTGTGTGTGGCCGCACCGTGGCTCAGTGGTTAGACCGCTTGGCTCTCACCAAGGCGGCCCTTCTTTGATCCCAGGCGACTGCAAAGTGAGATTGGTGATGGAAAACACGGCGCTGGGGCGGGTTTTCTCCGGGACCTCCAGTTTTCCCCGTCATCTCATTCCACCGGAGCTTCATCTTCATCTCATGTATCATAAGCGTCACCGCCTGCGGTGCCGTATGTAGTAAAAGCGGGCGTTAAAAACTTCACATTTTCACGTGTGTGTGAAAGAGAGAAAGAGAGAAGATGAATGACAATTTTTTTGACATTTCTAATCGTTTACTTTTAAGAGAGAGTATGTATTACAAATGACATGGCTTAATTGTGTTCAAACACTGTTTTAAGTTGCATTAAATATGAATATGAGATAGCTTTTATTTCTCGGGGTTTACCTCAGATCAGTTAGCGGAAGAAGACAATGTGTTTGACATGGCCAAATGACAACAGAACAAAGAACACTTATCACCTGCAGGGATCATTACATGTATAATTTACTTACTACTGCTGTTAATTGTTATGTAACAATAATAAAACTTCAGATATTCCTCAACCTCCTCATGCAGATTAGAGTAACAAAATTACCACCATTGTTTCAGATTCAATGTTTGCAGAACTCTTTAGAGTCGTGCCATGACACTGCTTAAATTTCCACGACGCTTGTGCGTTACTCATTTATTTTCGTCTACAGCGACAAACGAACGCCCACACATTAATTCAAGCGACTGTACTCTGTGCATACCTACTACATTTTTTTTCTTTCTTGCCCATCTTTATTTTCTTTCATCTCTATCTCTTTTTTGTTAGTCCTCCTTTCATCTAATGTTTCCTACTACCAGTATAATACGTGAAATAAAGAATTTCGCTGACTCACAAAGTGAATTAATTATGATGGGCAACACAGAGACTAGTTTTAATTAATTCTCATCACGACGGAAGGTAAGGTGGTGTCCGAGTTATGTTGCACATCCCCTAATCAAATTCAGACGAGAGGGAAACACAAAAACGGACAGGTGGCCATCTCAGACTCAGTGGCGTTACACTCCGTTGCCTCGCACGTGCTTTACTGATCTTCGCACAAATTTCCCTTACATCTGCCATTAATAGAGTAGATATATTTAAAACAGCTAATTCTCCTCAAAGAAAAAATTACATTTTAACAATTATATTACTAGACGATTTAAATTGTTGAAATATTTGTTCATGGAAATTAAATGGTTGGTTTATTGCGTTCAAAACAGCAAAAATAACAATAATCATAGAGGACATGCGCCCAGTACCGCACACCTAAGGATTTTTGAAAATATAAAGAAAATGCAATGGAGAACAAGTAACGTGTTACTCTTATCATGTAGCTAATAACATAGAGAAACAGCATTAGTAATGAACATCCATAAACGCGAGTCATGTTGACTGTTAGTAAGTAAAGTAAATATTAGTGAAAACTGCGCATCTCAAAAAGTGTTTCCCAGTACCGGATAGACGTAAATAAATACATATTTCTAAATAAAGGAAAAGGAACTGCATAATAAATCACAAGATAATTATTCTTATCATAATTATTGTATTTTTGAGATACAACAGGACACGGTAACATGATAATATATTTTTCAAAATGTTCTCCAGAGATTATCACAACAAAATAAATATATCTTAGAACTAATGAAACATTTGTTTAAACACAGTGATCATATGTATAAAAATCAACGTTTTCTTGCCCTGTACATTCAATATGTGTCCAAACCTTGCACGATACACACTGAACCCAAGCCTCGTCTGTGATTTCTAATCAAATGATACACTCTGTTAGAGCACTTCAATCAACACTGGTTTTGGTTACAAAATTTAAGTTTCTTTTAGTCTTCTAAGGCTCTTCGCTATTTGTAGTTTCTGTAGGCACAGAGTTAGAGCTAGGTTCTCTATTTATAGCTTTATTGATGTTAGTTTTGCGTCCCTTTGCTATTGGTTTCTTCTTCTGTTTATGTACCTTTTCCTGCAACATCAACTTATACAGAGTCGATGTTAATGTTTCAACAATATATATTGCTACTCCCAGGCTCATTGATCTTTCTATCATATTCTTTATTGCTTGTTTCATATTTTCTTATAACCATTTCCTTTCCTTATGGCCTCCATGTTGACAGAATGCATATGTCAACAATTTTCAATGTCAGTGGAAGTTCAGTGGATAAAAAATATACCTTTGCGTAAGGTACTGGGAAAATTGCTATCGTACGGTACTGAGGAAATCACACGTACGTCTATGTAACGTCATAGCACGGCCCGATACTTTTAAGCCGACACTGTATTTTGTGTTTGTGTAGTCTGCTTAATACCATATAATATGAGTACAAATACTTAATTAGTTCTTCACCGGACAAGGCAGCAGCAATGTCAGCAAGTTATTAACAGCACAGCTCCAGTTCACTATACGACTTCTCTGAACAATAACTTCTGATTCAACGGTCAAAGAGGTAACAAAGATAGTTGTTTGTCTAATACACACCATGAGCTTCTACTATCTATCGGCAACTACGAGATATTGACACCGTGTGGTACTGGGTACTGTGTGGGACTGGGCGCATCTGTCCTATATAATGAAATAAGACCTAAAAATTATTAAAAAGGTTTTGTGTTCGCTAACGAAGCTTTAATTGTACACTAGTGCCACCTGTGGGCTGGAACTTCGTCCTAGGATTTCACAGTTGAAATTCTTACAGAACAGGTTTGAACCCGCGACCTCGGGTTTATTAGGTCAGTACATATTCAATTAAGTAACTGCTGATAATGATGACAACGATGGAAACGACGACGAAGAGGGTAACGATGATGAAGTAATAGGATTTATTTAACTACTCTAGGCAGCTGCCATAATCTTGATCCAGATGAATCCCCAAATTTAGGCACAGAAAACAAGCATTTAACAATAAATTTAACCAATATAGAAAACATATAGATGCTATATTTACACTGCATTTTATTCTGCTATTTTTGAACTGAAAACTTCTTTAGGCGCATTTAAGCACTTTTTGTGGGTAGCGAATTAAACTGAGCCGTCACGCTGGAATATGTGACGATCATTCGGGTGAAGTCGGCTAGAGTCGGCTCAATCCAAACTAACCCCTCCCCACACTCATTCGTTGTTTTTTCAGTCTTATGTTGTCCATACCGCTATACACCGTAGATTTTCTGTTGCACTTAACAGCGTATCACGCATCCAGGTATGTTTTAACATATTTCAGAAACCCTACAGGAGTTTCATTAAAAAAATAACTGTCTTAGGGCCATTCTTACAAACGTCTGTCAAGTGCCGGTAACCGATCCGGTCAGATAGCCTGTCATTTAACAAGTCGACAACGTGTCAAATTCCACTTTAAACAATAATAATAGTCAAAACTAACAGTATCACACAAGTTCAGTATTTGAGTAATTAAAACCACAGTAACGAAAAATAAAAGGAGTGTGCTAATTGGAGCTAAAAGTGTTAGGAATTCGTGAAAGAGATGTTTCATTTAAGAACTGGTTATTTTAATTGACAATTTCTCTTTATTGTGAGAAGTAAAACGTAAAACATCAATAAATTAAATGTAATAACACGTAAATAATAAAATTATCACGTATTAAAATGACGTTTTGCGTTTAATTTCATTTACAACTTATAGGTTATGTTTTTCCATAAACTGAAAGACCGACCGAGGGTAAAGAAAATGATATAAGTTTGATTTTTTATAGAAAGAAAGATTTAAACATATGTTATTAAGTTTGACAAATCAAAATTTAAAGACAAAACATAGGACAAAAGCAGCGAACAAAATCATATGAATTGAGTTGAAAATGTATTAATATCAGTATCAATTGTGACAAAACATTTGAAATGTTTATGGCATGTAATAAAATATGTATGAAAATATGATCGAACGTGTAACAATATATGGAGTAATGAGTATATGTTCGGATATGTAATAACCTGTGTAAAATGTATACGTAACCAAACATTTCCAAATATTAAAAGAATATGCAAATAAACAAATGACTATCACATATTTATTTTATAAGATATGTATGAACTTGTATTTTTATTAAAAATAAAAATGCAAAGAAATATGTGTATCAGCAAGAAACAAAATATGAAAAATTATTGTAAAATAGCATATATTTAATATAAAAATAAAATACATGTAAAACAGTATATTATGTGGTTTGATTTTACTTCCTTTATACATCCTTTATGTCGTATAACCCTCTTTGCACGGTCGCAAGTCCGTGGTCATTCAGTTGTTTCAGAGCACACTTTAGCGTAAGGCAAACTGGACTCTGCGCAAGAATGAGTGTCAACATTAACTTTTTGAAAATAATTTTTGAGAATAATTTATACTGAATAGTTTTTAAGTTTTCACTTCTGTCGTATGATCTTAAGCACACAAAATCTTTTTGTGGCATCACAATTTATGTCTCCGGAAGATAAGTACTTAAGGTTACACATTGTTAAAAATTTTATATTGGGAAAGATAAAGAATGCACTTTGGTTGAGCATAAAATGGGTTTATTAAAAGATAATAGCTACGTGAAAAGTTCTTTTATCTGTAGTGTTTATTATTTCTGCAACTTTTTGCCCAAAACGTTTCAGCTAGTTTATGAATTTTTCCAAATGTCTTTCCGAATGAACTTTACCTAATTGATTTATCCTTCTGTAAGCCTACAAACTAAACCAGTATCTCCGATTCAGAAGTTTAAATTGCTGAATTTAACTTATGAACAAATACTAAATCGACACTAAGTGACCAGCCTATATATACACGAGGTTCTTGGAGATTTAAAAACAAATATATTTTGAGGATAAAGTTAAGGAATGCAACAGTGTAAATATGAACAGTATTATGAATAATATTAGTACACGAGATGACTTTACAGTGAAAAGGGTAATCTGTTAAATAGATATATGAGTTCTCAGAATATGAACTAAATTTAGTGAAATATGTGGAAACTCTTTCAGATATATATATATATATATATAATCTTGAGGACCTATATCAAAAGTTGACTGCAAAAGAGTATACAAACCAGATCTGTCTGCTTAATGATAATTAAGGCAGCGCATTCCTCAAATGGTGAGTTAACCCACGTCCTTGTCTTCCTGTTTATCAATTTCGAACATTACACACTTAAGAACAAGTGTCAAATACTGAATTCGAGACGACTAGGAATTTTTATTTCTTAACATGGCATTCTGCATAACAATAATTTTTTTAAGAAAGTAGGCCAGGAAAACAAAACAAACTATTACGCGTTTCAAATGGGAAGGTGCTTGTCTTTGAGCGTTACTAGGTGAGCAACCAATAGAAGTACTGCGGTATAGTGTAGCATTCCCCGTAAGTGGTGTGTGACGAGCGACAAGGTAATCAGTCTCAAAATACTATTCCCGCTAAGACAAAAATTCAGATCCATGTGGAAGGTACAGAGTAATATATCTAACATAACCATGAAAACCCATATTTTAGCTCAAATAGTTTTCCTAATACAAATAAATAAGTAGATACCATTACATAATTACAATGCATTGCGACGTAAGCACTGTAATGAATATCATTATTGGTTGGCATGTTGAAATTACTCAGAAATGAAAGGTAAACATTTGACATGGCGTGGTGAAAGAAATATGTACTTTGAATAAGCTAAGGTGTTTGTTAAATTCGATGACTGGAAAAGATACACTTCTTGTTAGCCTGGCAGAACGTGTCTACTCACATTATACCTTTGTTTATGAATGTTTCGTAGGCCCTAAAACACTACAACCTCACTCACTCTTTATTTACTCTAGAGATTTCAAAACAGCATTATTCAGTTACTGTTCCATGAAAAAGTGTATCAGCTGGATCAATGACATACGATCCACGTCCCCCCTTACTACTACTAGAATAGTTCAATTGAGTTAATGTGGGCTAAAATTATGTTGCAAACATAACTAATATATTTAAAATTACTGACATTGAAGGACTTATTCACGAAGAAATTGACAAGGAACA
>CM060949.1:28051453-28053953 GCA_030765055.1 Mantis religiosa
CGCACTATCATTAACTGCTTAGCAAGGCTCATTATTACCATGAAACTTTATCCGCCGACTGTTTTTTTTATTTGTGCCGAAACTTTTATGATTGTTGCCGTGACAATATTTTAATGTAAGAATTACTTTATCCAACGGAGCACTTAAAGTGGCTTCAGTTGCTCTTTGTGCTTGCGCTGGTGAAGTTTGTTTGCTATTTTGTGATTGCGTGAATCTCGAATTTTAGTGTTTGTAAATCCTATTATTATCGGTATTATAATAATATGACTACTGGTTCGTGAAACATGCAAATGCGTGAAATATGTAAAATACAAACTGATCCTCTAAAGTTCCCGCTAAAGAACTGGCAACAGCCCGCATCCCCCTCTCGAGAAATGTCAGAGCTGGAGACCGAGCGGCTGAACTGTAGGTTTTAGGGAACGAGTAGGATTGTGCACGTGATCGTGTGGTGAGGTACAGTTGTATTTAGTCGAATAATCCCCTTCCAAAATATTCTTATATTTTACAGAAAGCAATTTTGATTGATACTGTTCAACACAATATTTAGTTACCAGGGATAGGGTTCCAACGTAAACACTTTGGCCAGGGTCCGGGATTTTAAGCTGGAACTTCCCAAAATGCTCTGTTAGAAATGCAAATCTTTATATTAAACTAATATTCCAGTTCTAAAACACAATTTTTATTCCAGATCGTGTGTCCAGAGCATTAGCTCATTATGAGATACGTGTATTTATTTTACTCTACTTGCCTATTGGTTTCTTTCTTCCAACTAAATGAGAATAATAAAACTCTGTTCTTATGCTTTTTTAAAGTGCCAATTACCAAGAGTTAGCCATTTGCAACGATTCTCTAGTAATTATTTTTCTGGGTACAGCACATTTTTCAATTGCGTTACACCAGTTTTTGAGATATAGTAATGAACAGTGTATACGATGGGACGCCATCTATTGCTCGTGTATTACCCAATTTATGTTAAAGCTATCGTCATTTCCAGTCAATTTGTTGACATTAGTGTTTCGCACCTGCTCGTCTGCATTTAAACGTAAGCCATATACTGTTTTATTTATTACATCCTCTGCGTTTTATTGTTTATACTAAACTTGACTATGTTACATTAAAATTGTGTCGTTTAGAACGGGAACATAGAATTTTAAATAATTATAGTTGGTTGGACAATATACACTTATAACACGCAGGCTCCAATAAAACTGGAAATCAAAGCGTAGCAAGTCCTACACAAGTCATTGTTGCCGCATGTTTAGAAACAAGATGTGATACAGGTGGTCATGCATCGTCAAGCCCTGTCCGTAAATTTTATACTTAGCCGTCATATAAAGGACGTTTCAGACAAAGTTGTTACCCTGTTTCTACATATCTATTCGACATCTCAATATGTAAAAAGGAGAAGAGAAGGGTCTTCCTCCCGCTCTAATGAGAAAGCACGTTGCATCAAGGTTTGACAGCTGTGAAGGCGCCTATAAATTGTTGTGTTTACTGTAGACTCTTCACGATGAGAACAGCTTAATGTATGCACGTTTCCTACTTAACAATTAACTCTTCCTCCAAACTCGGCTCGTTAGGATTTAATAAAGGTATAGGTGTAAAAAATAGCCCAAATTCTTTTCTCAGCTCTTTCTAAGAGGAACGATTTCGATGTGTACATAAAATTCAAAAAGCTCCACTTCATTATTTTCGTTTTTCTGTTCTTTAGAATGAATGACATCCAATCTAAACTAAGGGTTTAATATTTTACAGAATAATCAACAGAAATAAAAATTCTAGAACTACATCTACACTGTAATTGCCCTGTTATGTATGAAGCGTTGGAAGACGTCACATATGTGTTCTGAGGATATCCTTCGGGACATACATCCTTACGTAATAATCCCTGCAAATGACGTATACTATGCCCAACGAGAGAATGATATACCGTAAACAAATGCCGGTTTGTATCACTCCGCGTCGACATGCATTCGCAATGCAGTACTGTTATCGCTTCGTTAAGTATAATATTCATATATATTAATAATATAAAAATGCATTTTTAACACAAAAAAACACAAATTTATTCAAGCCATCCGCTTAATCGCTTCTTTAGGTACGAGGGCTGTTCAATAAAGAATGATCACAAATTGTTTTGACAACGTACCTTTACTCATACTTATAATTTTGATGGTCCTTCTCAAAATAGTCTCCGCTGAATGCGATGCACTTGTCCCAGCGTTTCTGCCAGTATTCCAAGACATGCTGGATAGCATTTTTGAGAGATCCTTCAAAATTGCCTCCGCAGCCTTCACCACCGCTTCTGATGATGGATAATGCCTCCCATCAAGGCGTTTCTTCAAGTTAGGGAATAGAAAAAAGTCACATGGGGCTAAAGCCGGGCTATAGAGATGGTGAGGGATGCACTTCACGTTGATTTTTGCAAGATATTCAGCAACAATATTGGCAATATGCGGCCGCGCATTATCATTGTGCAGCATCCAGCCTGCTTAACGGA
>CM060949.1:28058953-28086453 GCA_030765055.1 Mantis religiosa
AGTTTCTTTCAAACGTAATCACCGCTGATGAAACTTGTATACTTCATTTTGATCCTGAGAGCAAGCAGCAAAGCTCAGTGTGGAAAAGTCCTTCATCGCAAAGTAAAAGTGGTTGCTTCTGCTGGGAAAGTTATGGTCATCTCATTCTTTGATATTCAAGGAATGGTTTATCAGCATATTGTAGCTGCACACACATCAGTAACTGGACAATGCTACAGGGATGTCCTGTAAACATTGGAAGTCCATATCAGGTGCAAAAGACCACATTTCCGTGAAACAGGCTGGATACTTCACCACGACAATGCGCGGCAGAATATTGCCAATGTTGTTGCTGAATATCTTGAGAAAATCAACGTGAAGTGCATCCCTCACCCTCCCTATAGGCCGGAATCAGCCCCATGTGAAATTTTCTATTCCTAACTTGAAGAAACGCCTTCATGGGAGGCATTATCCATCATCAGAAGCAGTGGTGTAGGTCGCGGAGGCAATTTTGAAAGATCTCTCAAAAAATGGTTTCCAGCATGTCTTTGAAGACTAGCAGAAACGCTGAGACAAGTGCATCGCATTCAGGGGCGACTATTTTGAGAAGGGCCATCAAAATTATGGGGATGGGTAAAGGTACTGTCGAAGAAACGTTGTGACCGTTCTTTATTAAACAGCCCTCGTATATTTGAAATTTTATAATATTCTAAAAAAAATCGAACTCGAAATTATAACTACTCATTTTGACTTACCTAGAAAGTGGTATATAGTCATTTTCGGGCATATTTTGAATCTGGAACGTCCCTCTTCCTGGTCCAACAATAGTCAGCCACCTGCCTTGGTATCTCTTTTCCATAGAAGAAATTTGCTGATGAAAACGCTCATCGTGCTCATCGCTGACTGCTCCAAGATTTTTGGGGAACAAGTCTAAGTGAGATTAAAACAAGTGAAGTTTTAAGGACATGTTGCATCGCATAGCTTTTTACCATTTTCTTCAGAAAAGCAGTCCTTGATATCACTATGGCGGCCAGAATAACTACATATTGTTACTTACTCTTTGAGTCTGGAAGTTAAACATTCAGCTTGCTAAATTAAGTCAACAAGAAAAATTCAATACCTTGGCCGGGATTTGAAACACAGATCTCCTGGATTCCCTCCAGTCGCTCTAACCCATTGAGCTACCATAGCCAACGTGCCGTCCTAACATTAAATTCTCCAATTGACTCGTATATTTGCCCGGTACACCACTAGGGGCTCTCGCATCCGAAATACGCCGTTTGTGACGACTTACTGTCGTAAGTACTTGAGCCCCAGACTTCATCATTTAACTCTTATTATTTTAGTTAATTGATGGACAGGTTTCTGATAGATTGAATCAACATGAAAAATTCAATGCCATGGCCGGATATGAACCACGGATCTCCTGGTTTCCGTCTAGTCGCTCTAACCCATTGAGATACACCGTTTGTGGCGACTTACCTAAGCACAGAGGGCAGGGTCCATATAGTTTACTTAGATAGAGACTTTCCCCGACAGCCCAGGACAACGGACAGTGTTCAATGAAATCTACACGAAAGTCCGAAGGCTCCGGCCTCTGTTACCCGGAAGCGATGGAAAACTCCGGGGGTCTTTACTTGGGGCAATACCTTGAGTCCAAAAGGGACCCCCCTCCATCGAGAACGTCAAGACGGGATGGAAGTGGATACGCCACTTACGCGCGTCAACCCCGCATGGAAGACTATCGAAAACCTCGGTGTGGCCGCCTGGTGATCTAATACACCTACTAGCTCTGCAGGCTAGTACGCAGGACCTTTTAGGCAACCATCTGCCCCCTCCGGGCGGCGGAGGCCTGGCCAGTGGTACCTGATTTCCCGCGGGTAACGGGAACACACTGTCCCCTCGAGTCCAACCCAATCCGAATCCATTCAGGGACAGGCTAAAATGTTCGGTCAGAGGTACCACGAGTGCTAAGGGTCCGCAGCGCTCGCACTAAAGCAGCTGAAGAGGACGGGTCTCCTCCATTACGGGGCTAGACAACGGAGAGTTTATTGCAGAGGTAACACTCCCATTAGTCCTGGACCCGTAGGGCCAAGGACCCGGGCCTCCTTCTATCCGGAAGCGATGGATACTAAAAAAAAATTAAAAAATAAAAAAAAATAATAAAAACATAAATTCTACATTCTTATGTTCCGATTTCTTGAATTTATATCGGAACCTAAATTAACATTCTAACATTTTATATTTGTCTTTACATTTTATTTAAACATTGATTATAATTTTGTAGACGAATTATACGTAATTAAACTGCTTGAGTTTGCAGTTGCCTAACCTATTAGTCATCATTACTTCCTGATGACTGAACCTAACCTAAGTGTAAATTAAACATTTTATGCGTTTTGTTTATGTTTTAATATGTAGCTGTCAAGTCTCGAATTTTTCATGCTCTTCTATAAAGAGTTCCTCCTATTTATATTTCCAATCCTGTGATATTTTGTAGCACGTTGCTTTCCTCAAGTTCTTCATCTATATCATCTAAATCTGCCTATGTTTGCTCTAATGTAGGACTTAGGCCTCTATGTTGCTCCTGTCTTTCAATTAGCCTTGTGGATCTTCTTACAGGTACCGATGTGGCAGTTCTATCAAGTTCCCTGTGTCTGCGGTCCCTAGATAAGGTGTACTCGTTAAAGGCCTTCGATGATATGTAGTTCGTTAATTCATCAAGTTTCGTAAAATCCTCCGCATTTCTTACTATTGTCCAAGTGGTTTTGCCTTGAAGCTCCTGTCTTATCTCGCCGACTTCATTGTCATGTATTCCACACTCAAATGTTTGATGCTCTGGTGTATTATCTATATTTCATATTGTACATAGCCTTGTTTCTCTTCTTCCTATTCTATATAAGTAAGTGGCGTATGGTCCATGACCGGTTATAAATTGTATAATTCCTTTAGACGGGTTGAAATGCTTCATTTTTAATCTTTCATTTATCACTGGTAGTATTTCATGTACTCTACGGCCCTCTTCTATAATGTCCCATTCATGCTGCCAGTCCATTAATAGCTTCCGTTTAATCTGCCATTTAGTTTCGCACTCCTCTCCTATTATTTCAGCTATTTTCTCAGCGATGGATACTCCGGTTTTTTTTTTCCCCCATGGGGCAATACCTTGAGCCTAAAAAGCTCCCCATCGACTACTACGTCAAGACGGGTGGAGGTGGATACGCCACTTACACGCGTCAACCCCGCAGGTAAGACTAACGAAAAACCTCTGTGGGGCCGCCTGGTGATCTAGCATACCGTCTACTAGCTCTGCAGGCTAGTACCCGGAACTTATAGGGCAACCCTCTATCCTCTACGGTCGGCCGTATCCTGGCCAGAGGTACCCAATTCCCCGTGGTGTCGGAAACCGCTACCCTACTGCGGGACGGCAACGAGCCCAGCAGCCGAGCACCAAACGTCCCACGCAGGCGATCGGACCCCCAAAGGCCCCTGGCTGGCGGTCCGGAAATGGTCCCAGCAGAGGAATGGAGACCGACAACCGACCTACCGGAGGAGGAAGTAGTTTTCCTCAGAGGATATCATCCTACCATGCACCGCCGAGACAGGACGCCTTGGTAGCGTAGATGGTAGCGTGACTGCCTCAAGTTCAAGAGTTCCCGAGTTTGAATCTCGGTCAGGGTGAGTTATATGCGTAAGTTTTTTCCGGGGTTTTCCCTTATCCTTAAAGACTAATGTCATGTAACTGTAATCTCTATGGACCCTGGGCTCATATGAGCAGCATTTCACCCCTTCCATTCACCGTCTGATATTACTTAGCATTGGAGGACGTAAATTACGAAAAAAAAAAAAAAAACGCCGACACTCTACCCTGAAAGAGCCCACCAGTTGAGAGACGATATGATGGTAATGGAGATGAAATGGGGGGACAGGGAATTCGCAGCCAGCATTATTTTTTTTTATTTTTATGTAAATCAAAATATATATCTATGTATACATAGAAATATATTTTTCATTTCCTTATATAACCGTTTTTATTGTTGCCGCTTTTTTCTCATCTGTTTTCTATAGTTTCACACAAATACACTAAACACATAAACACCCATGCCCAGGGCGGGACTTGAACCCGCGACCCTCTACGCGGTGGAACGCTAGAGACATACGTTCTAACGACCACGGCTACGAGGGCCGGCTGCATTCGCCTAGTGAACCGGGAAAACCCCGAAGAAAACTCATGGGTCAGTAGGTCGGCCACGGGAATTGAACCCGGTGCTCAGGAATGCGGACCACCTGAGCCATCCCGCTCGGTACCCCATGCAGGTAGTAGAGTAGTTTCTGTATATTTAATTTGAAGAAAACTTATGACTGAACAACACAAAACGAATTTCTTCCTTTTCTCAATTAATTTTAAAATAGCATTAATCTCTAATAGCTGACGAACATCGTGCGCATTTTTCTGAGCGAGTTTTGAAATTCACCTATGGGCCAGCCAAAGGGCATTCCCAAGAAAAGGGGAAAGGTAGCCAATTATGGCAACAAATATGATGGAAGAAAGGGCTCCGCTATTAGTCACAACCATTCACAGTATTATCCGAGGCAATATATAATTATTACCTTGGCAGAGCTTAACATATGGACGTGTATAATTTGCGTCAAATACAAAGCTTCAGGGAAATTTCATATGCTGGAAACCCAAACCTTTATTATAAATTGCATTGTGATGCTTCTTCACGGAACACAACTGTCAGAACGTATTGATGGCTCATACTACTTGTTATTATAGAAAAACTTGTTCGTAAGCCCACTCGGAAGTATCGGCTTCCTATTGATTCAACCGCGACAGCTTTACAGATGAAGCACGTCTTATTTATATGCAAATGGTTCCTTTTATACGTAGTATCACATATGGCTGGCAGCCCCAGGAAAGAATAGAAAGCAGCAGCGTGTCTGATAGGCACATCGCGTTTTACCTAGCCTTAACTCTAATTAAAGATTTAATATATGTTCTTGCAAACAGGGAAATTTCAGTTATAGTTTACCCATATTTGTCCGTTCGTCCTGCAAGCGATTAAAAGTTGTCGTTTTATTAAATGTTATATTAGGTTTAAAATTTTGTTTAATGTCTTGTGTAAGTCTTACGACCTGATGTATTGCTGAGTTATCTTTCCTAAACCCGGCTTGTTCTTGGACTATTATGTTTTGTGTTTCAAGGTAAAATGTCAGTCTTGTAGCTATCATTCTTTCTAGAGCTTTTGCTATGTTTGAAGTTAATAATATAGGTCTGTAGGTATCTATCGATTGTGCCAGATTTCCTTTCTTCTTGATGTGTATTATTTTTGATATTTTCCACAATGTTGGTATATTATTTCTGGTCGTCTAAATGTTATTGAAAATTTTTAGTAGGGTGTGAAGTGCTTCAAGTCCTAAATTTTTTAGTAGCTCCGGATGTATATTATCAGGACCTTGGCTCTTTTTACTTTTTAGTGTCCTTATTGCTTGTTTTATTTCTGGAAATGTAAAAGGCTCAATGAAGATATTCTGGAGGTTGGATGTATTGTCAAGGTTATTTATTGTTCCTTAGGCATTTATTCTGCTTTTTGTTTTTATGTTTAATGTAGTACTAGTTTTGTATTATATTGCTAGTTTTTCTGCTATAAGGGTGTCTTCATATATTTCTTTATTATCAACAATTAGTGGCTGACTTTGTTGGTCTTCTCTTTTTATTCTCTTTTTAATAGATTCAAAATCAGCCATAGATGGGATTGTAAACTATAAAAACAAAACAACAAGAAACATCAAAGAAATAAGAACTTTAATTAAAGCTGTCGAATCAAGAAACCATGCCACCCTGCAATGGATTCCAGCCCAAGTTGGACTTTTAGGTAATGAACATGCTGACCAAATAGCAAAAAAGGTGTAATTCAAAATATAAAACCCGTAAGACAAACTGAAATTAATGAACAATTAAACAACATTAAGCTACATTTTAAAAGACAGCAGAGACTTGATGAAGAAGATAAACTAAAAGACAAGGATTATAAGAACATTAGAGACAAAACTGACATACAAAAACTACCAAGAAAAACTGCAGTGGCCCTATTTAGAATGGAAACTGGCCATTATTGTCTTGCAGGACACCTTTATAAAATACACTGCATAAATACACCCAAATGTACTATCTGTAAAGAGGATGTCATCATGAACAAACACCATTTGGACAAATGTAATGGTCTCAAAATTGGGAACCTACAGGCTTTATATTGGGAAGCTAGGGGGAAAACGATGCAAATCAACTAATCCCCAGTGCCATTAGTCAACAACAACATATTAGGCATAAAAATAATACCGTAATATTTCCTGGTATTTACATAAGTCTAAAGAAAAAAGGAACAACAAATAATTTGAAAACCTTTTGAGGAAGTAACTGTGATGCTCAAATAAAACAGATTAAAGCAAAGTATGCACAAATAAAGCCTCCAGAACGTTCTTTCTCTTTTAATGGCTTGCTATCCTTCCATTATTTAGTGAATCATATATGCTGTCAGTGTTTATTTTGACGGCTGTTAAATAAAGAGTGATCATGATTTTTTACGGTCATAATTTTTCGTACTAAAATTAAATCTTATTATATTCTGTTACCTTAATGTGAAACAAACATACCGTAGTAGTTTCATTGTTGGTACTCCTGTGAGAACCAGACAAGTTCAGACATGTTCAGTATCGCCAACAGCTGCAACGGAGGTAACACGCGAGGAACAATATGCGGCTTTGAAATTCTTCTTTCGTCTCAATAAATCTTCAGTTGAGGCCTATACAATGTTACAGGACGCCTTTGGAGAGCCTGTTCATCCCTATCACATATCTCGAAGGTGGTTTATACTTTTTAAAGAGGGAGAGAGTCAATTTCAAAGGAAGGTGGACCCGATGCTCCAGTTACTGCTCTTGCGGAAGAAAACATCCATACTGCTGCTGCCATTGTGAGAGAGAGTCGACGAACTTCCTTTACATCACGTTCTGAAATACTGAACATTTCACTGGGTGCCACCCATACGTTGGTGAGAGAAACGTTGCACATGAGACGTGCTTGTGCGCGATGGGTTCCAAGACTGTTGACTACCGAAAAAAGGACATTCGCATGCAGGTCTACGTGCAGTTAAAGTTGATGTTAGAGGAAGATCCGGAGTTTCTTTCAAACGTAGTCACTGCTGGTGAAACCTGGCTACGTCGTTTTGATCCTGAGAGCAAACAGCAAAGCTCAGTGTGGAAATCTCCATCATCATTTTATTGACTCTAGTTTTTATGATATACACAATGTGTAAGTATTGCATTTTAACGGATTGAGAGAAAAGGATACATATTAATTACATTCATGCTAACAACAATGAAAGTGAATTTGATTTTTTAAACTGGTAATTACATGGTAAGAGTTCTAAATTGCTGGAAAAATACTTCGCAGATAGTCGTATCTGAAGAAATTCATGTGGTGGCCTATTGACTTCGTCGTCTTTTAGCTTGCCTCTTGTGATGGAGTTCCGCAGAATCCCTATACAAAGACCAACAGTAATCCGCAAGCATTACTTCATTCCAACGGCTCTGATATCTTTGTTTCATAACAGAAATGTCCTGATGGAATCTCTCCCCATGTTCATCACTAATAGCTCCACAACTAGGAGGGAAAAAGTCTAGGTGGGAGTGGAGAAAATGGATCTTAAGGGACATGTTGCATCCAAGGTTACAGTATTGTTGTAGGAGCACTGTCACCAAATGCTTGTAGTTGTCATCTGTTTTATTGCCTAAAAATCCATGAACAACACCCTTGAAGGCTTCCAAAGCTTCCTTTTCTTTCCGCACTTAAATTTGGTCAAATGCAGGATGCTTTACAAGTTCACTTATTTGTGGTCCAACAAAAATGCATTCCTTAACCTTTGCATCACTTAATTTTCAAAATTTCTCTCTGATTGTGTTTTGTTTTGACAGGTGTGCCAACTCTCAGAAATTCCCCTAATTTAAAATCTTCAATCTAAAATTTGAAATATCACTTATCTTCAAAACAACATCATTTTTGTGGCGCGTTTTGAGTTCAGCAGATGGAAATACATGAAAATTCACTATTTTTAAGCCCGAAACATTTTCATTGTTGCCCAGTGTATTTAGATTATTTTCAATGTACAAAAATTTAATGTAAAAATTTTCAAACCAGTTCTCTAACAATTATGGTTTAATGACTACGTGAACATGCACATACTCAATTTTATAATCAATTTAGGCTTACAATTTACCCTTTCCTTCCCAAATTAAGTTAACCATTTTCTCCTTCTGCTTGTGTTAACACGATGTTCTTAAATTTTAAAAGTGCATTGTATAATTTCTTTATGAAACAATATCGTCTAAAACCATGTTTCCAAAATTTAAGTACCATTAAAATGGCAGCTCAGAAGCATTTAAAATATTTTCTGCTTCTGTTAATTCGTTTTATATAGTATGAAATAAACCAGCAACAAATTATAGGACGCTGACAATGAACCTGGTTGTTTTATGTACAGGAAAACCAGACAGATACTTTTCGTAACATCATGGGCAATTATGTGCAGCCAGGTTGGCAACATTTCGCAGTTTATGACGCCGTGACTGAAATAGTTAACTCTTTGTACCAAAGCCAAATGTTAAACTATGGGCGAGGTTAAAACCCAATTAAAAGTAACAACTCCCTTTGTTAGGCCATAAAACTGCTATAGGAACCGCAAGGTGTTATTTCCAGTTTTTAAGCTCGTCATAAAAATCATTAACTTCCCTTCCCTAATCACCAATTCCACGCACGCTCTCTTTATGAATATTCCTGCATTATAATTAGTGCTAATCGACTAACCGCTCTAATGACGAGTAATTATGCACGTTGCCTCAGTGTGTATTTTATGATTAGCATAGGTTGTAACACAGGAAATGTGTCCCGCAGGCCATAACATATAATAATAAGAATAATAATATATATAAACAAGAGAAAAACCTTAAGGAAAAAAGACCAAACTCATAAACGTGATCGCTTGCAGCTAAACACATATGAGTTGTATACCATCTGCCATTGTTCTCGGTTGTTCAGTCGGTAAAGTTTCGGGCGTGTGCGGCAGCCTGATTGTTGCATTGTTTCAACTACCATGTGATATGTTCCCCACCCTTCTGTTCTTTTTCATTAATAATAATTCGTTTCTCCATCCAGACCAGAGTGTTACGACAATTATTCTAACTTGTAAGATAAAACGAGCAGATTTCCACTTTGGAATACGTAGCGTATTTTCTGCTGGAGGGGATACTCAGTTCAGATTAATTTTTTTCTATTTTTTATAGGACAGTATTAAAAATATTAATGTATTTCACTCATTTGGCTTTCTGTACTCAGTCTTGCTTATTGTTCTATCCTCTTCATGTTATAAGGTACACAGGTACTGAAAGATTTTGAAGTTAGGTCTATTTTCTTTTAAAATACATTCAGTTACTCCAAAAAAGAATTCGTCTAAAGCATGGGTTCATGTTTAAAGATGTATGGATAGTGGAAAATCATCAAAATAAAGTACAGCAGTGTCTTATTTATTGATTAGTGAAAAAGAGAATGCAATGAAGGAACACATAGTATGAATTCACATAGTTAAACATTCAAAAGCAAAGATATGCAATATATCAGGGCTGTTCAGTACAGAATGATCATAACTTTTTACGGTCATAACTTGTCGCACTAAAATTATTGTGACTTTGTGGGTTCGTGGAATAAAAAGTCCACTTTCACCACTCAAAAATGTTCTTTATTTCCACCGACTTACAGTTAAACTCTTGCCAATTACACAGAATTACTTGCTGCACACAATCACAATTCACCAGTTCGTCCGTTACAATTTCACTTGTACTCGCGATTACATAAACTCCGATGCACATACCAGTTACGTACAGTCTTCCGTTGCAGAATCTTCTCGTTCATTAACACGTCACTGACTAACTCTTACACCAAGAACTGCGACTGTCTCCTCACTCACACTCACTAACCAACTGACTGACTGACTGACTGACCCTTGCACGACGTGTCGCTTATATGGGGTCCGCTTGCCCATCTAGAAGGTTCTCGATTAAATTGAATGTCCCGTAATTTCCAGACCCTAGTAGAAGGGTAAAGAGACGGCTCAGGGGCCCGACATCCCTCCCCTAACCATCCCTTCAGTTAGTGACAGGAGACAAATGAGTGGGTGTGGCGTGGCCTCCGGTCCCGTCTCAGCTGTTGTTTGTGGTGCTTCCCGATAATTGGGTGACATTATTATATTCTGTTAGCTTAATGTGAAACAAACACGCCGTAGTAGTTGCATTGTTGGTAGACCGGGCTCCCGCCTGTGAGAACCAGGCAACTTCAGACATGTTCAGTATCGCCTACCGCTGTAATGGAGGTAACACGCAGTTAAAGTTGATGTTAGAGGAAGATCCGGAGTTTCTTTCAAACGTAATCACTGCTGATGAGACTTGACTACATCATTTTGATCCTGAGAACAAACAGCAAAGCTCAGTGTGGAAATCTCCTTCGTCACCAACCCCCAAAAAAAGCAAAAATGGTTGCCTCTGCTGGGAAAGCTATGGTCATCTCATTCTTTGATACTCATGGAATGGTTTATCAGCATGTTGTACCTGCACACACATCAGTAACTCGACAACACTACAGGGATGTCCTGAAAACATTGCAAGTCCATATCAGACCACATTTCCATGAAGCAGGCTGGATGCTGCACCACGATAATGCGCGGCTGCATATTGCCAATGTTGTTGCTGAATATCTTGCATAAATCAACGTGAAGTGCATCCCTCACCCTCTCTATAGTCCGGATTTAGCCACATGTAACTTTTTTCTATTCCTTAACTTCAAGAAATGCCTTCGCGGTAGGCATTATCCATAATCAAAAACAGTGGTGAAGGCTGCGGAGATGATTTTGAAGGATATCTCAAAAATGGTTTCAAACATGTCTTCTAACACTGGCAGAAACGCTGGGCTAACTGCATCGTATTCAGGGGAGACTATTTTGAGAAGGACCACCAAAAATATGAGGATGAATACAGGTACGTTGTCAAAAAGTTGTGATAATTCTTTATTGAACAGCCCTCGTAGTAGGTCCTCCATTCACCTTTATAATCTTACATTCTACTTGGCACGATTTTCACCTAAAATTGTATTGTTCCCACTGTACTTTTATGTCATTCCTTCGGTAGAGCGTTCTTTAGATACTTTATATTAGATATCTAATATTTTCGTCCAGTATACTCCACAAATTTTCTATTGGATTCATGTCTGGGGATTGCGGTGGTGTCGGCATCCATAGTTGAGTGTTATACAATAACCATAGCCTTGCATGTAGAGCTGTGTTTGGGATCATTATCTTGTGTGAAAATATGATCCTCAGAAAGACCCATATTATTCAAACTTCTGGACAGATGTGTTTTTAGGATGTTTATATAAACCTTATGTTTAACAATTCCATCAATAAAACACAAATCCCCCATACCATTTGCACTCATGCAGCCCCAGACAAGTACTGAACCGTTCCATGTTTAAGGGTATGTATGACTGAAATTTCATGAAAATCGTGAAAATAACGACTTTTTTATTTTAATTCTATAAAATAATTTAGACATTCCCGAATGTGAAAAATGCATAATTTGCCTCCGGACGCCATTTTTAAATGCTTATTTAAATGTCGGTGGCCTTTAAACTCTGTCAGAGTCACGCCCTCTTTTGCCTACATCCACATTCTTTGTCTGTTTTCCGTTCTTAAATTTTCAATTCAAGAAAAGAAAAATAAGGTTTTCAGACAAAATAGTTGCTAAAATGTTGCCAATATATCAGAGGCTGGCTTCTACAACATTACTAGAGAGGTGCAAAACAGGAAAAACACAGAATGCCAATGAATCTTTGCATCATGTCATATGGAATAAGTGCCTAAAGGAAGTTTTCATATCAAAACAAAAATTGGATCTTGCTGTTATTAAAAGCATCAGTGAGTTTAACATGGGTAGTCTTAAGTCATTGGAGCTGCAGCAAAATATCAGAGGTGAAAGTGTAGTAGACTCAGCAAGGAAAACTTCAGTGCAGCGAGATCAGTCTCGTATCCTGCAAAGCAAGAAGCGAAGTTGTGCAGAAGAAAAGCAACATCTAAAGAAGAAAAAGGTGGAAAAAGCAGCAACAGAGGAGAGAAAAAAGAAATCTGAGGGTCCAACCTATCAGCCTGGTGGAATTTAATATGAGTTATGCAATCAAATCTTTAATCGCTGTTTTCTCAATGTTCATATTTTCAGCAGTTTTCTTCCTGTAAAATGCTCCTTGCGATGCAGTTTTTGTACTACATTCATGAAATTTCCTACACAGGTTCAGAATATCATGAGGAATGGAAATTGCCCTAGGTTTTATTGTGAAATGTATATAAGCATATATTTTTAATTTTCAAACACAAAACTTATAGTTTTTTAGATAAAAAAGAATATTTGTAAATTAAAAAAATTTTATGACCTAAACTAAAGCAGACACAGAAAAACCCAGAGCAATTTCAAAAATTATGTGTATTATGAACATAGGGTTAAAATATTAGACCAAAATTCACTATATTTTGTCGCAAGGGACTTTTTTAGTGACGTAACAAAAACATACAAAATTTATCATAATTTCTAAAATGCTGGAGAAAAGTGGTTTAAATTTAGGTTGTAACATTTTTACAATATACTACACCTATGGTGTAAATTTGAAAAAGCTAGCATTATTAGTTCAGAATTTGAAAATTTCACTCTTACATACCCTTAACTGAAGCTGTCATATTTTTCTCCTCAAGCTAACAATTCTTTTTTCTCCACAATATTACTCACCTTTTGACTTAAAGAGCTCAAATTGACCCTCATGAGTAAATACAACCTTCTTCCAGAAATCAAACCCATCGTATACATGTTCTTTTGCAAAAGCAACTCGCTTCTTTCTGTTGATTTTACTGATGTATGATTTTCTAAGGGCTGTTTGGCCTCCATACTCTGCTTCATAAAGCACGTTTCTTATAACTTATGCTGAAACGGGCTTTCCTGTGTATGTTTGAGCTGCAATAAAAAGTTTTGGAGCACTTAGTTGAGGATTTTTCTGGACTTTTTTAAGTAACTGACGTTTCTCCATCTCGGATAGAACTGCAGGGACACCGCTTCTTGATTGGTTTTGTAAGTTTTGTTCTGATCAATCATGTACGAGGCGTGTCCGTAAAATATGGTCTCCAATTTTATTTAATATATAAAACATGTTTATTGTCAATGAATGTTACATTGTCGAAAAGATGGAACTTACAGCTATTTTTCAACGTAATCACTATTGCGATCGATGCACTTTTGCATGCGCTGTGGCAGTTTATGTATACCCTTGTCATAGCACTCTCCCGCCAAGTTGCGCAGGTAGCGCTCAACCTCGTTTTTCAAATCATCGTCGGTCTGGAAATGTGTTCCACCCAGGTGTGACTTCAACTCAGGAAACAGATGATAATCACTAGGTGCTAAGGGGGAATGGGTGAGGATGTCCCATCCGAAATGGGCCAGAATTTCAGCCTTTGCATGTGCAGTATGGGGACGAGCGTTGTCGTGATGAAAAATCACTCCCTTCGTCAGCATTCCCCTCCTTCGGTTTTGAATGACACGTCGCAAATTATTTAAAGTCTCACAGTAGCTAGCGACGTTTATTGTTGTGCCGGTAGGCATAAACTCGCACAGCAATACACCTTTTCTATCCCAGAACACACTGGCCATCACTTTGCCGGCAGAAAATGTCTGAACTTCCGCGGATTAGACGAATTCGAATGCCGCCACTGACAAGAACGTTCGTTAGTTTCTGGTGTTGTGTAGTGCACCCAGGTTTCATCGCCAGTGACAATTGAATCCAACAATTCCTCGCCCTGTTCTGCACAGCGCTCCAGGAATCGATGGGCCGCTTCAACACGTTACCGTTTATAGTCTTCGGTGAACATTTTGGGTACCCACCTTGCACACAAGTTGTGATAATGCAAATGTTCGGACAAAATCTGGCCAATCGTAGTCCTACTGACTTCAGGGATAAGTTCGCACAGCTCGCAAACTGTCACACGCCGATCTTTAAGCATTTCTTGCTCCGCGTTTGCGATTGTTTCGGCTGAAACCGAAGGCCGACCAGAACGCTGTTCGTCATGGACGTCTGTAAGTCCGTCTTTGAACCCTCTGAGGAACTTTGGTACGTTTCTGACGTCCATACACTGTGGGCCATAGACTTCGCATAACTGACCATGAATTTCAGTAGGGGTAGTGTACTTGGCAGTCAAAAAACGGATCACTGCAAGCACTGTACTGCTGGTGGCAGGAGAGATAGGAAGCTCTTTTTCAAACGGCTGCCCAGCCAAGACTAATGATTGCAACGGGTTCGTGTGGTGTAGATTTAAACGGGTGAAACCAAGCTACACACCAGTGTTGCCGAATCTCGCGTAATAGCGTTGCTCACGGCTCCAACGCCTTGGAAACCTTATTTTACGGACACGCCTTGTATATAATAGTCCAATTTCTTGAATAGAATTTGCTTTTTTAAATAACCTGATAGAAATTTCTCTCTCTCTCTTTATTTTATTTATTTATTATTTATTTATTTATTTATTTATTTATTTATTTATTTATTTATTTGTTTGTTTGTTTGTTTGTTTGTTTGTTTGTTTGTTTGTTTGTTTGTTTGTTTGTTTGTTTGTTTGTTTGTTTGTTTGTTTGTTTGTTTGTTTGTTTGTTTGTTTGTTTGTTTGTTTGTTTGTTTGTTTGTTTGTTTGTTTGTTTGTTTGTTTGTTTGTTTGTTTGTTTGTTTGTTTGTTTGTTTGTTTGTTTGTTTGTTTGTTTGTTTGTTTGTTTGTTTGTTTGTTTGTTTGTTTGTTTGTTTGTTTGTTTGTTTGTTTGTTTGTTTGTTTGTTTGTTTGTTTGTTTATTTATTAATTTATTTATTTATTTATTTATTTATTTATTTATTTATTTATTTATTTATTTTTGTAGTTCCATGACGTTTTCGACCCATAATACCTGAATAACGGCTTTGAAGACAGATGGAATTGTTAGGATGAAACACAACTGCATAAGTAAAGGGAAGGGGTGTATGTCAGCGAGGCAACATACCTAGGATCTTGTTTACTAGACGAATACCTTTTTGACAACAAATGGGACATGATTTTAAATAACGTAGTTCTATTCAGTGGGAGGCTTCGTCGGTTGGTGTCCATTGTAACTATAGTATAGCAACGCAAAGAAAATCCCTGTAAGGAATGTGCTGTGGGACAAGGACAGTGAATGTGTGTGGCAGAGAACGCTTGCTAAACAAGGAGCAGACCGTTAAAAAAAACATGCGCTCTATTCACTCTGTACATTAAAGCCGAGAAGATTCATTCACAAAAGTAGAAGCCGTCAGAATGTTTTTGAATGGTCTGTAACTGTACTGACATATGGTGTCATAAACCTGTCCAGAGAGGGTGTGGGGACCTTCGGCCAACCACCTGCATGTCGCCCCTCGGACACTTTCTCTCCTGTGGAGGAGTATAGGTCTTCCGGGTAAGACCGCGTTTTGGTTGTTTCTGTGGTCGACCTTTCGCCCCGACTATATAGGGTTTCTTCAGGACTTCTTCCAGTTGCTGCGGAGCTGTCAAGGAAGAAGTCCTGAGGCCGCGCCGTGGCTCAGTGGTTAGACCGCTTGGCTCTCACCAAGGCGGCCCGGGTTCGATCCCAGGCGACCGCAAAGTGAGATTTGTGATGGACAACACGGCGCCGGGGCGGGTTTTCTCCGGGACCTCCGGTTTCCCCCGCCATCTCATTCCACCGGTGCTCCATCTTCATCTCATGTATCATCAGTGTCACCGCCTGCGGTGCCGTATGTAGTAAAAGCGGACGTTAAACACTACACACACACACACACACACACACACACACAAGAAGTCCTGAAGAAGCCATACATAGTTGCGGCGAAACGTAAACCAGAGAGACAACCAAGACGCGGCCCTGCCCGGAAGACCTATTTACAACGTAGTTCTGTTCATTAATTAAGCAATATGTGAACCCAATTTGTGTTTTATTTTTAAATCTAGATATCAACCGATGCTATTGTTCGTTTTATATATATTTTTATAGTTGTGCTTCTTATATTCTATGTGCTATGATTAGACGAATATTTTTGGAGTATCTATAAGGTACACGATACTGAGAAGTTTTGAAGTGTATTTTCCTTTAAAACACATTGGTCTTGGCAGTGTTAGGAAATGTGCCAAAAACACTACCCAAGCAACTGTCGCGACGGTAGTGGAATCTCTGCCCATTGTGTTAGAAAGCAAGCTGCCGACTACCCTAGGGGTGAAAGCTGTTTAATACCGCTGTTATATTATAATTCTATTTTAAGCATACCCTTACATTTTAAAATTGGTCCTTTGTAGTTAGGAGTACAAATGAAAACGTTCGTCTGTTTGCGTGGCCACTAATTATTTCTTGCATGTGGGAATAAAAATTCTGAAGTGGCAGGAAAAGACACAAGAAAGAATAAAGGGAAGGGCTAAGCCACAAAGCACGCTCCTTGTAACAGATGGGCAACACAAATTGTGTCCTTTGTGAGCGGTTATCGGGGAAACTGTCGAAAAACAAGGATGTAGGCCTGAATGTGCTTCGCAAATGTTTCTGCAACAAAGTAATTTCCGTATACTTACAATCTGCCTCACATTTATTTACTTATTATATCTTCACTCCCATTTTAAGGAAAATTAATAAAGTTTACTTATTTGTGAAACATTTTCTTTTGCATTTCAAATTGCATTTAACATTTAAGGCTTTAGGTACGATTAAGAAACAAATACTATGGAAAATTATGAAAAAACAAAAGATTTTCCACTCCATTTAATATAAACTATTAAAAATATCTATAAGAACACAAATATACAAATACATGGAGCACAATACCACAAAACAGAGAAAATAAATCTAGGCTTAAGACAAGGATGCAGTATGTCTCCACTACTTTTTAAAATATATATGGACGAATTTATGAGACAATGTATTAGTAGAATAGGATTATATATAATATATGTATGAGCGCTATTAGAAGGGCGATCGTGCTCCAAGTCCTCATTCGGTAAGTTTCGTTTAACTCCGTAAACATAGATGACAACTTAAAATACAACTAAAATACAACTTAAAATCTTCCAGCCCCACACTACCAAGGTTGTACTGTCTGACAAAAATCCACAAACAAGACAACAGCATGAGACCCATCATCAATGGCATCAATTCACCTACGTACCACATTGCAAAGTGGTTATTAAGAAAATTAGAATCATATGACAAATTTCAAAGTTTGGCAATAAAAAACTCCTTAGAATTGATAAATTACCTACAGAAGTACAACATACCGGAAAATCACATACTAGTTTCTTTTGACGTTAAGGCACTTTTTACAAGCATTCCAGTAGAAAAAATACCTACATTCCTCAAAAAATGGCTAACCCAGACTACAACGGACCCCAGAGAAATAGATGACATTATCAATCTTACAGATTTATGCATAAGGAATAATTACTTCATGTTTAACCAAAAATTCTATAGACAATCAAAAGGATTAGCTATGGGGAGCCTACTTTCGCCTATTTTAGCAGACCTATACATGAGCTATTTTGAAACACACATAGTAAAGGCCTTCCCACAGATTTATAAATTTTGGCAGAGATATGTTGATGATGTTTTTGCTATCATTCCGAAAAAAACTTAGAGAAGATTCTCTAAAATTACTAAACCTGCAAGATAATCACATCTAATTTACAATGGAAGTAGAAAGAGACAACACCCTACCCTTTTTGGACCTCAAGATAACTAGAAATCGTCATGGTGTAGATTTTGGAATATACAGGAAGCCCACACACATAGATAATTACATAAAGAAAAATGAATACAACCCAGTTTCACATCAACTAGCTGCCTTAAAAGTCTAATTCACCGGCTATACAATATCCCACTGAGTAAGGAGGAATTTTTAAAAGAACAACACATAAAAGACATAGTGGTATTAAATGGATTCAACCCAGCCATCATAAGGAACATGATGAAGAGAAAAGAAAAACTGAAGATAATTTCAAAAAATACCACTCTCACACCACTTAAAAACACAAATTGGCAATATATAAAATTCACCTACCATCCATGGGCTTTTAGAAAATTTGAACGAATCTTCAAAAGACTAAACATAAAACTAACACCCCAAAACAAATTCAGTTTGAGGATCCTGCTAAATAAACCACTGAAAAATACAATCCCCAACAATTTGAAATCAGGAATTTATCAGATTAATTGTGAAACCTGTGAAAAAAGGTACAAAGGAAAAACTAAGAGAAACTTGTTAACCAGGCAAAAGGAACACCAGAGGAACATTAAGTTGAAACAAACAGAAAAATCTGCAGTTTCCCACCAGTTTTGGACAGAAAACCACAACATTGGCCACAACATTAAACTGTTAAAATCTTTAAGTACACCCATAGAATTGAATATTTGGGGAAAATATTCATAAACAAAAACCCTGATAAAGTTATAAATTTTGAAATCCCGGCATTAAATGAAGTATTTAAACTTAGTGCCCCTAACACCAGATGGCAGAGTGATCGGAGCTCCGTAGTAGTGGAAGAAGAGGAAGGTTCATTTAGTCACCAAACAGCTGAGGATGAGATCGAATGATCTTGAAAACGTTTCAATTATACAACAAGTAAGTGAAGTTTGAGTGTAAACATAGTGACTCGTAAATCAAACTCAAATAGATGACAACTTTGAACTTTGAAATGCGCTATACACTGACATCTGGTGGCTAATACGCTAAGTTTTATCATGTTTGCCATATTTCGTTTTGATCAATTTCGAGGTCAATTAACTAAACAGTTTACAACAATCGTATGTTAGAATTAGAATGTTAGTTTCTCCTTGGCAACATATACATGTTATGAGACACGTCAAAATGTATAAATACAGTATATACATAAAGCCATATTGATTACATACAATATACACAGTAAGCAGCTTTTTTATGGTTTCATGTGGTATTTGTATAGACTAATTTACTACAAGAAATGTCATAATATAAATATTACATGTCTTTAAATGTACTATGCACCCAGTACTCATTTACATGGTTATAGTTCTAAAATTCATTAACCGTATAAAACAGTGTGCATGCAAAAATTTCTTATGCTTATTCTTAAAGTGTTTTAATGATGCAGGTTGTTTAAACGAATTTGGAAGTTTATTATATAACATTATCACTTTGTAGTTAAAGCTTCCTTCATAAAGGCTCGTTTGGTGCGCTCGAATTGCCAGTTTATCCTTGTTAGGAGTGTGGTAGTAATGTACATCAGCATTTACTTGAAAATGATTTATATTTCTATGAACATTTGTGGATGTTATGGCTCTCGAAAGGAGACACATTATTATTCGTCTACCTCCGTATAACTTTGATCTGAGTGCAATTGAGCTGCCGTGGGCAAAACTAAGGAATGTTTTCAGAGGATGCAATGTTACTTGTGATATCTTCGCTTATCTTACACGCTATTTTGCTGAACCGTGTTTTTCAACGTTGACCATACTACAGAAACAAAAGAACGTTAGCTCTCGCTTCTTCCCCTCTGCCCGCACCACACGTGTGGTACTGTACCACAAATCTTAATTTAAAGAACTTTGTAATATCCCTTACATTCGCAGATGACCAGGATATTATCTCTAACTCAGAAAATAATCTTAAGAAGGCAATACATGAGCTAAACAAAATTGTAAATTAGTTTAATATGACTATATCTCAAATTAAAGTGAAGTAATGGCTTTTAATGACAAAGAGAATATTAGATCTATAACTGTAATAGAAAATAGTAATACAGATCAGGTAGGCGAGTTCAAACACTTGGGTTATTACATGTCATATAAGAAAGAAGCAGATATAATTAAAAAGTCAGAAATATTCAAATGTGTAGTGTTTAACGCCCGGTTTTACTACATACGGCACCGCAGGCGGTGACACTGATGACACATGAGATGAAGATGGAGCACCGGTGGAATGAGATGACGGGGAAAATCGGAGGTCCCGGAGAAAACCCGCCCCAGCGACGTATTGTCCACCACAAATCTCACTTTGCAGTCACCTGGGATCGAACCCGGGCGGCCTTGGTGAGAGCCAAGCGGTCTAACCACTGAGCCACGGTGCGGCCAGGTGATACTGATGATACATGAGATGAAGATGGAGCACCTGTGGAATGAAATGGTGGGGGAAACCGGAGGTCCCGGAGAAAACCCGCCCCAGCGACGTGTTGTCCACAACAAATCTCACTTTGCGGTCGCCTGGGATCGAACCAGAGCCGCCTTGGTGAGGGCCAAGCGGTCTAACCACTGAGCTACGGCGCGGCCGCTAGAAGTATTCAATTATATAAATGGGACAATAAAGAGAAGTCTGAAAAATAAAGCAAGTACAGATACATATCTAAAATTTTACAAGGTAATGTCAGTACCTAAAATAATATATGGCAGCGAGGTATGGGTTAGAACTGAAAAAGATAAAAGAAAACTTCAGGCAAATGAAATTAAATTTATAAAAGGCATTGAGGGGTACAGAAAAATCGACCATAAACGAAATTTAATTTTTATGCTTTTTATTTTACGTTCTCCAACGTTAGGTCATATCGGACTATGAATGGATTGGGTGAAATTATGCTCAAATGAGCCCGGGTTCCATAGAGCTTATAATTACCCGACATTGGTCTTTCAGGTTAAGGAAAAACCCCGGCAAAGGCCTTATCCAGGTAAGTCACGCGGACTGAGATTCGAACTCGGGACCTCTTGTAAGTCAGGCAGACACGCTACCATCATGCTCCTGAGGCGGGCACAAGCAAAATGAAAATATACGTCATTCTACCTGACTGACCAAGTACAAGAATATAGAAGTAAATGGATAACCCATGTACACAAAATGGAGAAAAAAGGATTACTGCGCTGTTTTATGAACTATAGACCAGTAGGAAATAGGAGCATTGGAGATATATGGTCGTTATCAAAACAATGTTCTGCCAGCCCAGACCTCTCAGGCTGCATTAAACGAATGCCCCGTTGATGTTCCATTATTCTGGTAGCGCTAACATGTAACCTGAGAGGTCTGGACTGGCAGAGCATTGTTTTGGTAACGACCAAAGAGCCAATTTTCTTGGCAATATGCAACAGTTACTGGGAGCGGAGAATTAAGGAGGCTTTGGCGATTTCCTCTGAAAGGAGCACGCTTAATCGTGATGCTGGATTTCAGTACAGCTGCTCTTGGAAACCGGACTTAAAATGGAAATCCGTCGATTTAAGAACAAGGATCAATACAGCTTGGTAATCAGGTGAAGTAGTTACGTTTCTTTGACACAATTTTCTATACTCACGTCATCTCCTGACCTGGCACACAATTTACTGAAAACAGTCTTTTGTTCAGTAATGCAAATTTTGATAGTGTTTTGTCTTTGTTTACATTGGTGTTATATCCAGTGGTACATTTGTGGTTATAACATTTTATAAATATCCTGATGATGGGAGCGATGCACACTCCCGAAACGTTGACATCTAATCGTCTTTTCCGCCGGCTTGCTTCCTGAGAAGAAAGTGAGATTAGGGACTGTTTTAATAAGTAACATTGATTATTATTACTGTGCTAATTAAGTTATTGATCTGGCTGTGATATTGTAACTTTAAGTAAATGGAATTCTTTGTTTAATCAATCCCAGCTTTCTTTTACACTCGGTGGTCACATACCAACTTCATGCGCAGAGGAATACATCTATGGCATGTTTCCCTTATAGCCTAACAACTAGTACATTACTTGTTTTATCCAAGAGAATATACGGGGATTTCAGTTTGATTCAAACTAAGTAGATGAATTAACTTTCTGTATAGTTATTTAAAAACAATATATTAGATGTATGTTGTTTCATATCGAAGGACGCCTTCAACTGTCAAAGTACAGCCCAGATTAGTAAAGTTGTCATTTGTTGTCTGTGTGGTTTGAAGTTGCACTGTAACATTGTGTATCCTTCTTTAATATTTAAAGAATTTTTCATTTTACCAGTTTTAAACGTAGTATAAAATTTACATAATCTAATTAATGATAAATATTTAATTTGCAGCAGAAAATTAATATAATTTAAGAATCTGAGTGCACAGTACACATCAAGGAGCAAAAGTCAAAACATATTTAACAAAAATGAACAAAAAATGGAAGGAAGAATAATATGGCAATATGGACGATAGAAGAGAATTAACAGCTTGGCCCTCTTCTCCAGGCTTTAGGAAATGTCATATTAAGATTAAGATTAAAGGTCATCAATACGGCAAAAAAAAATGTGTTTACGAGAGGGTTGCACCCGGTATTTTTTATGCTAGAGTTATGAAAAAGCTTCACTGTCATCACTGATTCCTTGTGACATAATGTTGATAGTTTCAGTGATTTTTGTCTTCTTGTTTGTTACAGTGATTGCTAGAAGTGACTGAGGTGTAAGATGAGGCTCGTAGTGCGATCAAGTTCCTGCAATTAAGGGTAGAACTGCTCAGGAAATCCATGATGAGATGACGGCTGTTTATGGAAATATTTGCCCATCGTATGATACTATTGTGAGGTGGAAAAGGAATTTTCAAACTGGTCACATATCCCTGACAGATGAGCCAAGAGCTGGTAGACCGTCAGCTGTCACAGTGAAGAAAGTGGAGTGTAAAATAGTGAAAGACAGACGAGCAACCATCCAAATGATCATGAATGAGACACATCTTGGTTATGGTGGTGTGTGGAAAATTATTCATGACGAACTGCACATGTCTAAGGTGTCTGTATGTTTGGTACCACGTTTGGTAATCCCTTTCAAAAAGCAAACATGGCGTGATCTTTCAAGACAGATGTTGATGCTGCTGGAACAGGATGAAGATGATTTTTTGATCGTCTGGTAACCATGGATAAATCCTGGATCAATCAGTATGATCCAGAGACAAAAACCATGAGCATGGAATGGAAACATGCTGATTCCCCCCTCGCAAAAAGGCAAAGGTGTAAAAGTCAGCTGGGTAAGTCGTGCTTTAAGTTTTCTGGGACTGTCATAGAGTCATCCTTACAGATTATCTTGCCAAAGGACAAACCATTACTGACAGATACTACTGCAATCTTCTGGACAAGTTTCAAGTGGCTCTGATTAAGAAACGATGCCGTATGCTCTCTAAAGTTGTTCGTCTTCTGTCTGACAATGCACCAGCTCATTCATCTAAAGTTGCAGTTGACAAAACAAGAGAATGTGGCTTTGAGAACTTACAGCATCCGCCTTAATCGCCCGATCTCGCACCAAGTGACTTTTGATTGTTCCCGGAAATGTAGAATCCGCCGATTTGACAACACAAATGACGTAATTAATGAAGTGGAAGGTCAAGAAACGCTGGGAAAAATGTGTAAATCAGAATGTTGACTACGTAGAGCAGAGCTTAACAGCACATATCAACACAAACCCTCTATCAGTTAAAACTTTACGATACTCCCTTGTACATATAACGTTTTGTCAACAAAATAACAAATCTGTTAGAGTGATTCGAACTGCTTCATTTGCTTATACTCCCTTGACAGGGATAACAAAATACGAGGTATGTTTTTTAAGCCAGTACTGTTTTGCGATTCCGCCGCCGCAGCGCTACGGTCGGCGTTCCGCGCATGCGCGCTGGTTACCTACATCTCTTGTCTACGTACTGACGCCATTACAGTCTGATTCTTCATTGTATACGTTGGTTACTGAGTGTTTAAGATGCCTCCGACAATCGTGAGTCCCGCCAATTGTGAAGTACGAGCTGTTATACAATTTCTTAGTGCTAAAGGCGTAAAACCGATCGATATTCATCGTGAGATCTGTGAAGTTTACGGACAAAACATTATGAGTGATGGAATGGTAAGGAACTGGGTGAGAGCATTTAAAGATGGCCGCACAAATGTGCATGATGAAGAACGGAGTGGGCGTCCTTCGGTCGTTACTGAAGATTTGGAGCAGAAAGTGGATGAAAAGGTGAGAGACGCTTTACAATTTCATCATTGTGCGACTATTTTCCTCAATATTCTCGTAGTGTTTTGTATCGCATTGTGACCGAGAACTTGAAGTACCGGAAATTGTGTTCACGTTGGGTTCCAAAAATGTTGACGGATTTGCACAAAACCCAACGTTTAGGCAGTGCATTGACTTTCCTTGAGCGGTACCACAATGAAGGTGAAGATTTTTTAGACCAAATTGTTACTGGTGACGGAAAATGGGTGGCCTACGTCACACCAGAATCGAAACAATCCATGGAATGGCGACATTCATCATCACCCACAAAAGTGAAGTTTAAGCAAACAATTTCTGCCCGGAAAATCATGTGCACAGTTTTTTGGGACATACTCGCCGAGGTCTACTTCCCATAAGCCCCAGCCCCGTAGGACCGGGAACCCGGGCCTCATCTGTTATTTCCATTAGGACAGCACCTATTTTATAAGCTGCCCCCCCGTCTGCACACGGCAAACGGGACGGATGTGGATACGCCACATACGCGCCAGTCCTTAATGAACCAGCTACCAAATAACCTTGGTAGGGCCGCCAGTGTCTAGCTCACCAGCTACTAGCTCTGCAGGCTAGTCTCCGGGACTTATGAGGCAACCCTCTACCCCCTCCGGGCGGCCCTTGGCGGCCTGGCCAGAGGTACCCATATGCCCGTGGGTGACGGGAACCATCTGCCCCCTCGAGACCAACCCAATCCGAACAGCTCCCATGCGGGAGGGGCTCGTTATGTTCGGCCCGAGGTTCCGCTAGTAACGTCAGAGGTAAGTTTTTTGGGACAGAAAAGGAGTATTGCTAGCGGAGTTTCTGCCTCGTAATGAGACAATCAATGCAGCGTCTTATTGTGAGACATTGAACAATCTGCGCCGTGCAATCCAGAACAAAAGATGTTGCAAGCTGAGTACGGGTATCGTTTTGCTGCATGACAATGCCCGTCCACATTGGCTAATCAGACCAAAGATATCATTAAATCTTTTCAATGGGAAACTCTAGATCATCCTCCATAGAGCCCCGATCTGGCGCCCAGCGACTACCATTTGTTTCTGCACTTGCAGAAACATCTGGGCGGTCAGCGTCTTCAAGACGATAACGAAGTCTAAACAGTTGTGATACAGTGGTTAACACGTCAGGCGGCAGAATTTTATGAGGAGGGTATTCAAAAACTGGTGCCACGTTATGACAAGTGCCTGAATATTCACGGAAATTATGTAGAAAAGTAGATTTAGATACAGGCTTTCATGTAAAAATAAAATTATTGCGATATCTATGCACGTCTTTTTTTAATTGCAAAACGGTTTGACTTAAAAAACATGCCTCGTAATAGGCATGTATATATCGAAGAATTAAACAATTTCTGATACACCCATATTGTTATGATTAACTTGAAGGTATATTTTAGATAAAATAAGAGTTCTGATTACTACTTCCGGGTAGATTGCATCTCATTTTATTTTTTTTATTTTTTTTGCATTGTTTCTAGTCTTTATATCTTTTGTGGGATAGTGTGATATGGTGGAGTTTTATATTTTCAAGACGATAAATGTACATATGTTATAAATAGAACAGCTATGATAATAAGAGAGTGTATGTAGCAAACAGCTAGAAAACATCCAGAAGATGCACTACCGCAGATCCAATAAGAAGCAAAGCTATACATTGCCTAAGAATTAATGAATTATACTAGAACTTGGAAATAAGATACAATAAAATATATGAATACCTACAAAAGATGAAGATTAGAGAAAGGAGTAAAAGAGACATCTGGTTTAATGGTGCAGTAGTAATATTAGTAATACTAACATCCCTTTAACATCACTTTGCGAAGTAGAATTGATATTACGTCTACCAGTCATGCCCCATCACATGGACCCTCAGTGCTATGAGCACAGAGATAATTTCTGAACAGCAACCTTTGCCCTGATGAGCTCATGTAGTTATGTCGAATAGCCCTATTTCATATAAAAATGCATTAAGCTGCTCTGAAGTAAATTCCCAAGTGTACCAGACGCTGCAAACAAACGCCTAACCACAATAATGGCTCATTAATTTTCCGCTTGCATAGTAAACACCGGACGGATGATTCCTTTGTGAGCTCAGCAATAAGTACCTTGTACATACTTGTACAGATAATAATATATCACTGACCTACAGTGGGGAGAACATCGCTTTGCACTCGAGGTGACGGAGCTTCACCGCACCCATGACATCCATTTGGAGTGAAAACCGCTCAAGTCTCCACGCTGCGCTGCTTCTGGCAACTGCGTTAATTGAAGTGTCCATCCAGTCCTGAAAACAATATGTTTATTATCACTGCAGACCCACAGCCTTCATCAAGGAGACAGACACTGTACCCTTGTCTGTTTCTAAAATTAGAACCAATATGTTCGGGAATACAGAACTCAGTTTTAAAATATTGTACAATTTAGCTAATTATGAGCCTCAGGTTATGGTTCCCTTTATATAACATACAAGAAGGCAATACTTTTGACCAGTAGCCTACAGAGGATCAAGCAATCTTGGGATCGTGTCATATTCAGAATGTGTGATCAGCCCACGGCATCTGTCAATGTCATCAGAGATAAATACACTACATATTCACTTGCTACCAAAATAAGGAACGATATTATAACAAACACCAATCACGTATGTATCACATGGGTTAGAGGCCATATGGGTATGCATGGCAATGAGAGGGTTGATAAAATTGCGCATTATCCCAAAAGAACTTCAGTTTTAAAGAATCTACAATCACATTTGTTAAAAAACTTTTTTTGAAATGTGGAACAGCACTTGGATAAACAGCGATAAAGGACAAATAAATCTTAATTTATTTTTTCCTGGTGTTAATGATCGAGTAAACTTCAAGTACTTTTCACCTAATTTTATTTTGACCCAGTTTGCTACCGACATGGGATATTTAGAACTTAATTTGAAAAATTCCATATAGATCTCCTGATGGATACCTATGTAAATTTGAAAGTGTTGAACACCTAACATTTAGATGTGATCTTCATTCCAAAAAGAGGTATAATATCATTCAACATTTTTAATATTGTAATACAGATCTTCAAACACCGTTGATTAACGTATTCCTTAAAAAATGTTGCACTTCAGCCTTTAAGCACTTTATTGACCAACTTTTCAAAACGTTATAATTATTATCACGTTCTGTTACTTTGATATTTGTATTTATCTGTTTTAGTAACTAGAATCATAACATACCTCACAGGTAAAATAGGGTTACTGTCCAGCAACGCAAAGGAGGTCCCTGAAAGGAATGTGCTACCTTACACAGTGGGTCAAGGACAGCAAATATGTGTGACAGGAAACGCCTGCTACACAAGGAGCAGAAGCATTAAAAACATGCGCCCTATTCCCTCTGTACACTAAAACCGAGAT
>CM060949.1:28088953-28096453 GCA_030765055.1 Mantis religiosa
AAAACAATGGCTGGGGTTATTAAAAACCCGCAAAGTGTTACAGCGTAGTCAGTTGTTCATGGTGTAGTTGTGTGAGTTGCGTCAGTGGACATTTTAAGTGTAGCACGGTGATTTCTTTTGTTTATTTACGTGTGGTGAAGCAACGAGACGACCTTGAAGACTGCTGTTGTGTATGTCACTTCTGTTTACTGCTGCAAGGGGTGTACAAAGTTACTGTTTACTGCAGTAAAGAGCATTTTAAATTTCTGCAAACAAGACTCATACTATAATAAGACCTGAAGCCCTCCAGGCGACGAATATGCTCACTTTCTTCTCGGGAAGCAAGCCGGGTGAAAAGACGATTATCTATCGACGTTTCGGGAGTGTGCATCTCTCTCATCATCAGAACATTAATTAAATGTTATAACCACAAATGAAACACTGGATATAACACAACTATAAACGAAGACAAAACACTATCAAAATTTGCATTACTGAACAAAAGACTGTTTTCAGTAAATGAAATGCCAGGCCGGAAGATGGCGTGAGTATAGAAAATTGTGTCAAAGAAACGTAACTACTTAACTTGATTATCAAGCTGTATAGATCTGTGCTTCTTTAGTAGACGGATTTCCATTTTAAGGCCGGTTTCCAAGAGGAGCTGAACTGAAATCCAGCATCACGATTAAGCGTGCTCCTTTCAGAGGAAATCGCCAAAGCCTCTTTAATTCTCCGCTCCCAAGTAACTGTTGCATTTTGCCAAGATGGTCGTCTCCCGAAAGCTGGCTCTATGGTCGTTATCAAAACAAGGCTTTGCCAGTCCAGACCTCTCAGGTTGCATTAAACGAAGCTTCGTTAATGTTCAGTTATTCTGGTAGCCATGGTCCTTCCGGTTTGTCCTATATACGGTCTCCCACATTCACAGGCAATGCGGTACACTCCCGGAACTTGGAAGTCCAGTTTGTCTTTCACAGGTCTCAACAGATGTTTAATCTGTGGAGGTGGCTTGTGGATGGTCCTTATGTTGTATTTGGCGAGAATTCTGCTGATTTTGGCGCATAGATTGCCGGTAAACGGGATGCAGGCTGTAGCGGTAGGCTTATCTGAAGCGTGCCGTATTACATGTTTCCCTTTCCTACCTTTGGTGATCGAGGCTTCAACGCCATATTTGGAGCAGCCGTTTTGACGGAAAGTGAGTCTCAGGTGTTGTAATTCTTGTTTTAGGTGGCTGTGATCAGATATAGAGAAAGATCTTTGGGCCAGTGTATTGAGATATATACAAGACTCATACTATTATTTTCTTCCCATTAGCACAGTAACAAAAACTTATATGAATTTCTAACCACACATGTGGATATCAATACACGAAACGAGAATATCAATGCACCTATAATACTGTTAAATAAAATTTTATGAACGCAGAAATTAACTTGAAGACCAAAAACATCCGCAGAATGACAGCCCTCTCCATTGTTTATATAGGTGACTTCGTAAGAGAGATGAAGAGCCACTCTCTCCCTGCCTCATTTTCCCCACCCTTTCACTCTCTCTGAATCATTCACCTTTTGGAGCTGTTTTCGCACCCTCTTTGTCTTTTTTCGCAGATAAACCAAAAGAAAATTATTGTAAAATAGGAGTGCAACGGAGGTTATTAGATGTCATTTCTAGAGGACTCCATATTGAATTACGTATCACTTAAGGTTACCTATGGCTGAAAATTTGAAATACTCAACTAATAACGCTAGCTTTTTTAAGATTAATGCCACAGATGTAACGTAGTGCAAATATGATACAGCCCAAATTTTGTCAATTTCACTTTGGTAGTTCTGAAAATATGGTCAAATTTATTTATTTTTGGTTACCTTCCTAAAAAGTCCTTTGCGGCAAAAAAATTGGTCTAATATTTTAACAACAGATTTTCAATACATCCCTTTTTTTAATTTTCCCTAGGTTTCTCTTTCTCGATAACCTTAGGCTCCAGAAACTTTTAAAGCTGTGAGTATGGCTTTTTGCCCAAAATTTGAACGTGTGCAGCAAGTTTCATTAATCTAAGACCAAAACTGCAATTCAAGGAGTGTTTGAAATGATGTAACATGTTGAAATCTTCAATAGCAACAAAATAAGGATAAAGAATTAGAATTCATATCTAACACTGGCATTCACGTAAATTTCAAACTAGATCAGAGGATTTGAAAACGGTTTCCGGATGCTATCTAAGAATTCTTTGGATTCAGGAAGGCTTACACTATTTTATAAACTAAAAGGTGGAAAAGCTGATTTTTTGAAAATGTTCATGAAATTTCAGTCATACATATTAATGACTTTGTGGGTTCGTAAAAGATCTGGTTTAAAGAAACAGCGATATTCAATTAAAGTGCCTTGGTTTAAACGTTAAAAGGTTTATTTGCAAAAGTAAGGAGAGGTATTTCCTGGTTTCACAAGACTTGTATCATTGTTGCTGGAAAACAAAGTTAAGTCTCACACCAGAAGCTTTCCTATGTCTCGTGTGAGGAAGATACCGCGCCACATACCGACCAAATAAGGAAACCACCAAACCAGTTCATTTGTATTATATCTCCAGAAAAGTTCATAAAGCTCCAGCAGCAGCAGTGATAAAGAAAAAGTAAAAGTGAAGGTATGTAGCGTAATGCGCGCTGGCTAAATAGTCAACGCCAGTCGCAGTAATTCTTTCAGGAATGTCCAGCACGTGTGCATTAAGTGCTTCTCCAACAGAAGCAGACAAACCAGTGTAAGACGCAAGAAAACATGTGATGTAGGTTATCCACTGTCTGTTCTTTAATTAACAGAGCTGTTCAATAAAGAATGATCATAATTTTTTCGGTTATAATTTTTGCACTGAAATTCAATCTTGTATTCTGTTAGCTTAATGTGAAACAAACACGCCATAGTAGTTTTACTATTGGTACTCCTGGTTCCCGCCTGTGATAACCAGGCAAGTTCAGACATGTTCAGTATCGCCTACCGCTTCAATGGAGGTAACATGCAGTTAAAGTTGATGTTAGAGGAATATCCGGAGTTCCTTTCAAACGTTATCACTGCTGATAAAACTTGGCTACATCATTTTGATCCTGAGAGCAAACAGCAAAGCTCAGTGTGGAAATCTCCTTCATTACCAACCCCCAAAAAAGCAAAAGTGGTTGCTTCTGCTGGGAAAGTTATGGCCATCTGATTCTTTGATATTCATGGAATGGTTTATCAGCATGTTGTACCTGCACACACATCAGTAACTGGAGAATACTACAGGGATGTCCTGAAAACATTGCAAGGACATATCAGGCACAAAAGACCACATTTCCGTGAAGCAGGCTGGATGCTGCACCACGATAATGCGCGGCCGTATACTACCAATGTTGTTACTGAATATCTTGCAAAAATTAACGTGAAGTGCATTCCTCACCCTCCCTTAAGTCCGAATTTAGCCCCATGTGACTTTTTCTATTCCCTAACTTGAAGAAGCGCCTTCGTGGGAGGCATTATCCATCATCAGAAGCAGTGGTGAAGGCTACGGAGGCGATTGCGAAGGATCTCTCAAAAATGGTTTCCAGCATGTCTTTGAAGACTGGCAGAAACGCTGTGCATCGCATTCAGGGGAGACTATTTTGAGAAGTACTGTCAAAATTATGAGGATGAGTACAGGTACGTTGACAAAAATATATTGTGATCATTCTTTATTGAACAGCCCCCGTAGAATTACATCAAGATAACAACGCAATGTACGCTAACATAAGCTGTTACGAGGCAAGAGCGTACAACAAATTTTCTCGCTAGATGTCCCTAAATTGCGTGTGGGCATAAGTTCATTAAATTACGAAAGTGACCACAAACTTCTCCGATTAATTCTGATTTCTAAACCATCAGCTAATAATATCAGTCAAGGATTGAAATCTGATTTCATCAGCCTCTTTACCTATCTTTATCTTAGGGTATATTACGTCTCGTTGAGAATGCACGAACAGAAATAGTGAGAAAATTACGGGGTACATTCAAGATATAACACTTCCTATTTTTTCCCATGACTGGGAATAGATAGGAAATTTTGGTTTCCTTTAAAATACACATGGACTCTTTGTTACTGCGTCACAGAGATGGCAGCACTGTACAGTGCATAGAATCCTACTGGCAGCGACGAGAGTTAGGACGTTTTCATTGCAAGAACAGCGCGTAATCATTCATTTTCTCCATTTTCGTGTGTGACACCTATTGAAATTCATCGCCAGTTGAATGAAGCATGTGGTGATGGCACAAGGCGTATCCGTAAAGTAAGGTCTCCAATTTTATTTAATATAGAAAACATGTTTACTGTCAATGAATGTTACATTGATGTAGAGGCGGAACTTACAGCTATTTTTCAACGTAATCACCATTGCGATCGATGCGCTTTTGCATGCGCTGTGGCAGTTTTTGTTTACCCCTGTCATAGCACTCTCCCGCCAAGATGCGCAGGTAGCGCTCAACCTCGTTTTTCAAATTAAAGTCGGTCTGGAAATGTGTTCCATCCAGGTGTGACTTTAACTCAGGAAACAGATGATAATCACTAGGTATTAAGTCTGGACTGTAGGGAGGATGGTTGAGGATGTGAACATGTGGCAGTACTGCATCCTCTTGCAAAATGGCTGACATCGACATTCATATTAGACAGGGTTCTGTGATTGAATTTTTGACTGCGGAAGGTGAAACGCCAATTCGCATTCACGAAAGGCTAAAAAATGTGCATGGTGATGCAAAGGTGGATGTCAGCACTGTTAGACAATGGGTTCGTCGCTGTAACGAAGCTGAAGGGCAAACACCATTGGCAGATGAAAAACGAAGTGGCAGACCGGTGACTGCAGTGACTCCACGCAACATTCACCCTTGGTGATTGACGGGTAACAACAGGTGAATTGTGTCGCCTTGCCTCCCTCAGTAAAGGCAGTGTGATGACGATTATTCAACAAGTTTGTTCACGTTGGGTACCAAGAATTTTAACCGCCCAAACAAAGAATCAAGGAAAACAATAGCCTCAGAACACTTGCAGCGCTTCAATTTGGAGGGAAGGGAGTTTCTGAATTGTTACTGGAGACGAAAAGTGGGTTCATTTTTTTGAACCTGAATCAAAGAGGCAGTCAATGCAATGGCATCACACAGTGTAATGGAAGGGGGAAAAAAAATCAAAACTCAGCGGTCGGCAGGGAAAGTTATGGCGATAGTGTTTTGGGATGCACAGGGTGTGCTTATTATCGAGTTTTTGGAGCAGGGATGCACAATAAATTCTGTCCAATACGCCACCCCGTAGGGGAAGGGATCCGTCCCTTTTAGCTGCCAAAGTGCGGGCGCTACGGACCCCTAGCACTCGTGGTACCTCTGACGTTACTAGAGGAACCTCGGGCCGAACATAACGAGCCCCTCCCGCATGGGAGTTGTTCGGATTGGGTTGGTCTCGAGGGGGCAGTTGGTTCCCGTTACCCACGGGCAATTGTGTACCTCCGGCCAGGTCGCCAGGGCCGCCCGGAGGGGGCAGAGGGTTGTCTTATAAGTCCCGGGGACTAGCCTGCAGAGCTAGTAGCTGGTGAGCTAGACACTGGCGGCCCTACCAAGGTTATTTGGTAGCTGGTTCATTAAGGACTGGCGCGTATGTGGCGTATCCACATCCGTCCTGTTTGCCGTAAGGTAGACGGGGGGGGGGCAGCTTATAAAATAGGTGCTGTCCTAATGGAAATAACAGATGAGGCCCGGGTTCCCGGTCCTACGGGGCTGGGGCTTATGGGAAGTAGACCTCGGCGAGTATGTCCAATACGCCAGAACTCTCAAAAAGCTAAAAGCACGGCTTCGCCGAGTTCGCCCAACAAAGACTATGGTGGATGTTCTTCTTTTGCATGACAGTGCGAGACCACACACCAGCCGTTACACCACTGCAGAAATTGGGATGGCATGTCTTACATCACAGCCCTGACCTGGCACCATCAGACTTCCATCTGTTCGGGCCACTAAAGGAAGCTAATCGTGGGATTCATTTTGAAGATGAGGAGGCTGTGAAAATGTCCGTGCGTCAATGGCTTAGGAAGCAAGACAGTGTGTTTTACCACACTGGAATACATGCCCTAGTTAAAAGGTGAACCAAAACTGTGGAAAATGACGGAGATTATATTGAATAGTGACAAATTAATCGTCAATTTTGTAGCTTTTCAGCTATGTAAATTGGATTCAATTTTCTTGGCAATTAAAAGAGAAAAAAATAGGAGGCATTACTTTTTGACCCACCCGTATCACGTTCTCCCAAAGTTGTACAGTCTGTTTAGTTAACTCGTGTGTACGTCGGCCTCTGCCTTTGACGAACCTTTATAATCGTTTTAAAGGACAGACCCTCCTTCTCGCAGTCCTTTCTGCAAGGTTGCCACCTTTCTCGATACGTCATGGGTATCGTACGAGGTTTCGTCTAAATAAATCATCTTTTGTCCATTACTGCGAAATTTCCTTAGTTTTGACATATATGTCCCTTTTGCATAGAATCTATAAATTTCTCGACGAATTAAATCGCATGTGAAATTATCTACTTTAGAGAAACGTTTCCTTTTGTTTTCACACTTGATCGGCGTCTTTGGTATTCCTTTCGTCACAATATTTCTCACTGATTATTTGTCAGCACATATTTATATGTATTCAAAACAAGCGCTTGAATTTGCTTAGAAACAGTTCCCGTTATAACTTTGTTTTCTGAGGCTTTTCCAGTAATATAACTCAGCCCAGTTATTCACACTATTGTCATCACTTTATGTTCACCTGACTGAAAGTAAACTACTACTTCATTTACATTGACCACTGCATTTCCCTCCCACGGTCTCCACATCGTGACACACAACGAATTTCTGCACGTAATGAAACAGATCAACAGAAAGTTGGAACTTTGGCAACTTAGACTCCAAGTGGAGTAGACATGCGACTATCATTTCCAGAAAATCAGGGTTGCTATTGGTCCTCAACGACAGTGTTCCATTTCTGAAAGTGGAGTTAGATTTATGACGGTCATTAGTGGACGGGAGGGTCAGGTTCCTTTGACTCCGAACTGCACGCCCGTTGACTAGACAGACTTTACATGTGTCCTATTATGGGTTCAAAGGTTATGGCCTATTGAAATGGTTCAGGTTTATTTGGATCGCACTACATAATATTTAAAACAGATCTACCAATATCTTTTGGTAAGGCTTACGCAGAAAGGGGCACACCTTCACCTTGTGATGGATGTTGCCGTATACCTTCTCTATTTGATCGATGGGTTCCTTATTGCTTTCCAGTTATCCTGTCTCAGTTATTAAAAGTTTTGTGACTTTCCCTCTCACGAGAATCGGCGCAAAAAGGAGTAAATAATAAGTAGCTGAGTGTTTTAAGCTCCTTTGGAGACACAACACATAGTGACAATACCTATACTAAATTATCTTATAACGACATGGTGTTACCACTGATTCTCGCCAACTTGCATCTCTTGAACGCTACCTGTCCATTAACATAAACTGGTGAAGATTTTGG
>CM060949.1:28101453-28221453 GCA_030765055.1 Mantis religiosa
TAACGTGGTATGGCGTGTGCAGAATCCAAAGTGAAACTTTATTTCTTATACTGTTTAAAGAAATAAATTTACATAAATGTATATTCCAAGTTTGCAAGCAACTTTGTTTAGTTCCAAATTTGGAAAGGAAGAATCAGAGTAAAAAATGCAATGCTAGAGACGTGATTTGACCATTGATTGATCTAATAATGGTTAGCTAATACGAATCTCCGGATTAAAGTATAATTAGACAGTAAACGGCAATAACTGGGATGCGCTCTCTCAAGTTGAATATCAGGTGAGTTAGAGAACATAGTGCAGTAACAGCAAGTTGTCATGACAGTTCATTTGGTTATAGCGACAACACGTAAAGCCGTGGTTAAAATTCCGGCTATAACATTAGATTTTCAGTTTGATTCTACCTGATTTATGAAAGCTTTAAGCTTTCTTTGAGCCACAATAGACAGGTGAGCTTGTGCATTAAGAAAATAAAAAGAAAAAAAAAAAACCTTCCATGCTTACAAAACGTTTATGCACAGTTTTCATTTCTAACACAACTGGAACTCTCATCATGCAGGTTGCATTGCAGAAATAAATTCAACAGAGCGCAGCCTTTCCCTGATGAAGAAATCTCCTTGGGGCTAAGCATTTTATAATATACGAGGTTGATCTGAAAAGTTTCCGCCATCATCATGAATATGGCAGCTTTCGCAAATAAAAGCTGTTGAAATTCGTTGTTCATCTGTTGAGAGTTACTCACCAAAGTTTGAGCCATTTTAGACGCTCAGTTGTTCTGTAACAGTCGCTTGATTGAGTTGATGTGAGTGCTTTTATGAAAATGGCCAAATCGAGTATCCAGCTGTCATTAAATAATTGTTTCTGAAAGACAATACGCCTATGCAAATCATTGATGAGTTGTACTCTGTTTATGGAGACTCTGTACCATCATTTGCCACAGTGAAATTTTGAGCAGCTGAATTTAAACGTGCCATAAGAGCTTGGGAGACGATGAACGTTCTGGACGTCCAAAAACTACAACTACCGACGAAACCATTGCCAAAGTTCGCCAAATGGTGCAAGAAGACTGCCGAATTGAAGTGAGAGAGATAGCAGAGGCTATGAAATATGTTAAAAAACGTGTTTGTCACATAGTAAATCAACATTTAGACATGACAAAGCTGTCCGGGCATTTGGTGCTTCGTTTGCTCACATTAGACCAAAAACGTGTTCGAATGAACATTTGCAACGTCCTGTTGGCGCAGTTTAGGCGTAATAAATCCGAGTTTAGGCACCGATTAATTACTGTAGAGAAACGTGGATACACCATTATACTCCCCAAACAAAAATATAGTCTAAACATAGGACTGCAAAGGGGGAACACGCTCAAAAAAAAAAGTTTTTTTCTTTTCGGCTGGGAAAGAAATGGCGACTGTTTTTAAGATATTCATGGGGTTATTTTAATCGATCATCTTCACAAAGGAAAAACCATTACAGGAGCATACTACACATGATTACTTGACAAACTCAAGGAAGAACTTGCGGAAAGACAGCCACATTGACCTACTGCATGTGTTAAAACTCTATGCATTACTTGTGGTATCACTTCTATTTGAACTAGGTAGTAGACTCAGATTACTCTGTGATATTAAGTTATTTTAATTTTGAGAATTACACATAGTTGTGTTAGCTGGAGCAATTGCTGCAAAGGAAAAAGAAAATAGTTTAGTATTCGAAGTTTCTTACAATATAAATTAAAATGCTTCCTCTCAAAAATATGATATAGAATGAAGCTAAATCTATGAAATTAGTCAATGACGTGTATAAACATATAAACAACTAAATAATAAATAAATGCTTTCTAAACACTGTCAATACTGTTAACTGATCTCCTATCAAGGTTATGTCAGAATCTGGGTGTCTCACAATAATTTGTATCCACAAAATAAATTAAAATTCTAAAGTCTGTACACATAGCAGCTAAAAGCATCTATAGTGTGATCCATATAAACCTGAACCATTTCAAAAGGCCATAACCTTTGAAGCAATCATAGGACACTTGTGCAACTCTGAGAGAATATAATACGCAATTGAGAGATGACGTTACACTACTTACAACTCAGAGAAAATGTTGGAAGTGACCTCCACCAGCATCTATACGTGTTTGCATTCGTCTCACCATATTCTCTGAAGTTTTACGGAGAGTATCTTCGCCAATGTTACTTATTTCGGTTCGAATGGATACCTTGAGAACATCAATACCCCTATGTGGATACCCCCATAAGAAAGAATCCGGTGATGTTAGCTAAGGGGATTTGGGGGCCACAAACTTTTTGAGATTATTCGATTATCAAAGAAACTGGTCACAAATTCCATGGCGTCGTTAGGTGTGCGGAACGTAGCTGCATCTTGCTGGAAATAACCACTCAATTCGATATCATCTCCGTAAAACTTCAGAGAATTTGGTGAGATGAGTGCAAACATGTATAGATGCTGGTGGAGGACACTTTCAACTTTTTCTCTGAGATGTAAATAGTGTAATGTAATCCCCCAATTTTGTGTTATATTCTCACAAAGTTTCACGTATGTCCTATTATTCGTTCAGAAGTTATGGCCTATTGAAATGGTTCATTTTGATTTGGATCGCAGTGTATTAGCCACGTTATAAAAAGGCGTAAACTAAATTCCACCCGTAACAAAAGCAAGAGAAAACAGAGGTGCTCAAACTAAACCAGGAGGTATACATTTGCCATTTATTACTAAATTATAGGAGCTCCATAATTTTGTATTTCCGTGAAAGAAGACATACAAACTTGATGTAATAAAAAATAAATAAAATAAAAACAAATCTGAATATCATACCCCGGCTCCTTGAGACTATACCGGGGTACATATTCAAATTTTACATTTATTATTTCTTAATAAAACCAGACATTATTAATAATACAGAATTGTTTCAGATTTTAACAACCACATAACTACAAAAACAAAATTGATAAAACACACACACACAAAAAAGAACTTCTACTACCTATAATACTACAAAATTTACTGGTAACCAGCAAATCTCTACTGAACACAATACTAATATTCTTTTAACTACTTAACCAAACATTACAGATAAATTTAAATAACAAAAACTATACAAAACTACAGAAAAACTACTGATAATTGCTGGAAGCCAGCAATTCTAATTTAAACTGCAAAAATCTCAGCTAAACTTATTTTATTTATAACATATATTTAAAAGCACTAGTAACCAGCACTTATTTTTAAATTAATCACAAGAATAATAAATTTATTTGTTCTTTTCTTTTCTTATTTTAATCTCCTTAATTAAACATATAATTCAAAAAGAAATTTATATATTACATCTCTAATTTAGATGATGATTAAATATAATTTTAAACAACAATACATTCTTTTAATATTAACTATTAAGATACTTTTTACCAAATGCTGAAACTAAACTCAATAATTCATATTTAGTTTTACAAATATACACTAAATCCATATAGTGTGAGATAAAATTTCACTAATTATTTCTTTGGTCTAATTCTTCTTCTTTCTGCCCATTCTTGTCTGCAGGTCGAAACTACATAATATTTTCTATTTAACTACTCTCATTCCTCATCTAATAAATTCTCTTCCTCTTCTATATCTTGTCCAATTTGTTCGATTTCTTCTTCTTCTATTATTATGTTTAAGGATCCATTTGCATTAAAATTTTCTCTTATAATTCTTTCTTTTCTTCTATCTGATCTTCTTATTTCTTATTTCTTGTCTTTCAATTGATAATCTTTCAGGTCTTCTTACTTCTATAATTTCTGATTCCCAAGCTTTTTTACTTACATAATTGCTTAGAAATTGTAACTTTTTTACTAATTCAGAATCCCTTAGTATGTCGTGAATATAAAATCCTCCTAAAACATATATTTCCTCTAACTGCGAAATTCCATATTTTTCGTATTCAAAAATGACATGCTCGGGATCACCTACTTTATTACATAAATTACATAAATCATTTTCAGTTTTATTAATTTTTTCCAATATGTGTTATATGGTCCATGACCAGTTCTATAATGAATGAAACCTTTAGTTGGTTTGATGAAATTTAAACTTAACCTTTCTTTTATACTTGGAAAGAAATTAAAAGTTCTTCTTCCTTCTGGAATTTGAATTACTTGATGTAATGCAGGTATCTGAATTAACTCTATATATAAAAGCTGCTGGAGAATAAAAGGAGAAGAAAGTTATTTATAGATAGGCAACACTGTTTGCTAAAGTGTTTTGATGCAGTATCCATGTATGCAAACTTGAACAATTAATTATTGCTGGGTTATTCATAGCTTATCTTAAAGCAGATTAATGTGAGGGAGAACGTTAGATAACAAACCAGCCTTCTCTTTTCTGAATGAACCTTAGCAGTGTTGCCATCTACAGGATTATTTAATGTTAGTCTGTGTACGAGCTAAGCAAAGCCTTTCACGTTAGTCACATCAGAGTTTGTTCACAATTTATCATAAGTCACAAGAAGAGGCCTTATGTTGTGGGAACGAACAGTATGACGTAGCGAAGTGTGAGAGAGGGGGTGGGGTAGGGAAACAACAAAGCAGCTAAAACAACAACCTGCCACGGACAGGTTTCTCGGGGCAGATGAAGTGAAGAAGAAAAAAAAGGAGCACAAGAAGAAAGAACGGAGAATATATATAAATAAAATACTATCCCGTAGGCCGGTTAACACGTAAAGTTACACTCCGGTCCGATAATTGAGCCACACCCTCGCCAGTTTAACCCTTCACCTCCCCGGAGGTGGACCAAACTGGTATTGGCTTCAACATTCCGTCAACGGAATCTTCCTGGAATTTGGCTCGAAAAATCATACAGGCGTCTAATTATTTTAAAACCTGTATTCCAAACGGGCTTTTATATTAATGGTACCGTTTAATACTAACAAGAAGTTCAGATCCAAAGGTAATTTTTGTTAAAATTTGTATATACCCTTGCTTTTCTATGTTGGAAAGGACTGTTAAGTGTTCAACTGTTTAATATATTTCGCCGCATACACAACTTTATTTTGTCTTTAAAATGTAGCTCAGAATTACCTTATGGCCAAATAAAACAGTGCATATTTGATTTTGCTCGCCTTTTTCTCGGGCAACAAGCCAGGAGAAAAGACGATTAGATATCGACGTCTCGGGAGTGCACATCTCTCCCATCATCAGGATATTTATAACATTTTATAACCACAAATGAATGACGGATAAAACACCAATAAAAACAAAGACAAAACACTATCAAAATTCGCATTACTGAACAAAAGACTGTTTTCAGTTAAGTGTCAGGTCAAGAGATGGCGTGAGTATAGAAAATTGTGTCAAAGCAACGTAAATACTTAACTTGATTATCAAGCTTTATTGATCTTTGCTTCTTAAATCGAGGGATTTCGATTTTTAAGACCGGTTTCCAAGAGGAGCTGAACTGAAATCCAGCATCCTTCTTTTAGAGGAAATCGCCAAAGTCTCCTTAACTCTCCGCTCCCAGTAAATGTTGCATTTTGCCAAGATGGTCGTCTCCCGAAAATTGGCTCTGTGGTCGTCATGAAAACAATGCTCTGCCAGTCCAGACTTCTCAGGTTGCATTAAACGAAGTCTGTGCTGGCAGACCATTGTTACTGTAACATTCTCTTGTTTTGCCAGCTGTAACTTGAGAAGAATGAGCTGGTGCATTGTCAGCCAGAAGATGAACAACTTTGGAGAGCATACCGGGTCGTTTCTTAATCAGAGCTGCTCGTAACTTGTCCAGAAGGTTGTAGTAGTATCTGCTAATAATGGTTTGACCCTTGGTAAGATAATCTGTAAGGATGACTACACGACAGACCCAGAAAACTGAAAGTATGACCTTCCCAGCTGACTTTTGCAGCTTTGCAATTTTGGGAGGGGTGAATCGGCATGTTTATAATCCATGCTAATGGCTTTTGGATCATACTAATAGATCCAGGATTCATCCATGGTTACCAGACAATCAAAAAGGTCATCTTCATCCTGCTCCAACAGCATCAACGTCTGTCTTGAAAGGCTACGCCGTGTGTGCTTTTGGAAAGGGGTAGCAAACCCACCGTGCAGACACCTTAGACATGTGCAGTTCGTCATGAATAATTTTCCACAGACTACCATAACTAAGATGTGTCTCATTCATGATCATTTTGGATGGTTGCTCGTCTGTCTTCCAGTATTAAACACTCCACTTGATTCACTGTGACAGCTGACGGTCTACCAGCTCTTGGCTATTCTGTCAGGGACATGTGTCCAGTTTGAAAATTCTTGTCCACTTCGCAATAGTGTCATATGATTGGCAATCATTTCCATAAACAGCCGTCATTTCATCATGGATTTCCGGGGAAGTTTTGCCCTTGAAATGCAGGAACTTGATCACAATACGAGCCTAATTTTTTTCCATCTTACACCTCAGTCGTTTCTGGTACCCACTGTAACAAAATAAAAAAGACTCAAAGCATTGAAACTACAAGGGTGAGTCAAATGAAAACCTTAATTTTTTAAAATATTATTTACTGTTCAGAAGTGGGACAAAGCTGTATCACTTTCCAGCATAATCTCCCCCACGCTCAATACAAGTCCTCCAGCGCTTACAAAGTGCATAAATGTCACTAGAAAAAAATATTTTGATAGTCCGCGCAACCACTTAGGCACCGCGCGGCGTACCTCCTCATCGGAATGGAACTTCTTTCCTCCCAATGCGTCTTTGAGTGCTCCATACATATGGACATCATTTGGGGCAAGTTCTGGTGAATGTGGTGGATTAGGAAGACACTCAAAATGTAGGTCTGTGTTGTACGGGCAGTGTGGGTCCTTGCATTGTCATGTTGCAAAAGGACACCTGCTGACAGCAATCCACGCCGCTTTGATTTGATTGCAGGCCCCAGATGATTTTATAGGAGATCTGTCTATGATGCACTGGTGACAGTGGTCTCTCTAGGCCTGTAATACTCCAGTATGACGTCTTTTTTAATTCAAAAAAGAGACAGCATCACCTTCCCTGCTGATGCTTCTGTTCGAAACTTCTTTGGTTTTGCTGATGAGGAATGGCGCCATTCCTTGGTCGCTCTCTTCGTTTCCGGTTGGTGGAAGTGAACCCAGTTTTCGTTCCCAGTAAGATTATTGCAAGGAAACCATCACAATCCCGTTCAAAGCACCGAAGAATTTCTTCACAAGCATCTCTCATTTCAGGAGACAGCTGTCGTGGCACCCATCTTGCAGACACTTTGTGAAACTGGAGCACATAATGCATAATGTGGTGTGCTGACCCATGCCTAATTCTTATTTTACGTAAGCTTGCCCCGTATCTCCTAACGGTTACGTGACCTTATCACATCTCATTGGCTGCTGTTGTGATGCATACTGTTGTGCGGTAAAAATTAGACGTTACTTAACATGGTGATATATCTTTATATGTTGGAAGAGAATTGTCAAATTTATATTTTCTTAACTGTTTTAATGAAATATATTACGCAACAGAGTTGATTTATCTGAAATGCATGTTAATTCTTAAACGAAGTAAAGAGGAGGTTCCTTTGCTCTCAAGCACATGACACGATAGCACGTGATTTAGCGGTAGTGATGACATATTTGTTTATATGACTTTTATCACTGACCTTGTTTTGAACTGGATTAGTCATATATCGACATTCGAAGGTGTGCTATGCCGAATGCGAGAGCTAAATTATTTTATTGATCGTTTATTGCGCGTGTACTTATTATATGTATAATGGCAGAGTCTACCGCCAGTTTTTCGCTGAAGCATCGCAAGGGAAAACCTTTACAAAGTGGCGAAAAAAGAATTATGGTGCATGTGTTTACTGCACTCACAGAGAAGAATCCGTCTTTGTCAGTGAGAGAAGTCGAACAGCTGTGCTCTGAACTTACAGGTGTGTTAGATGCGTAGGAACATCGCGACATGAAATTGAGACAACAGGAAAACTTATCACTCCAGGGGCGATATTGCTGTGTGGCGAAGACGTTATTTAAGGACAATCAGACTGTACCGAGATACAAGTCGCAAAATATACTACCTTGACGAGACTTGAGTGAATGAAGAACACACGACAAGTATAGCGTGACATGACTTTTAAGACTGAAAGACAAGCATTTGTGCAAGGTATGTTTGCTGGTTTAAAAAATCCCAGTGGAAAAGAACGAAGGCCTTTCATTATAAACTTTTCCCAGTTTCATTGCTCATTCATTCAGTTTCAAATTGCTCAGTTTCATTATAAACTTCATTATTTTTGCATGCCTTCACATTCTTATTTCTATCTTCCTGGCAATTATGACGTTTACTGCAGGTTTAAATGTGACGGGAAGACACCGCCTATTGCCTGTGGCGTGAAAGCATTTGCCAATTAGGATGAGTGGGAAGGTAGTTGCACGCGGAGTCATACATTTCAGCGGGGCAAGGTTATATGAAACAGAGATTAATCTGTTAACATGCTGCAATCTTATTCAGTGCCACTTGTCGGTTTTCCTTCATTATGGCTTCAACTGCTGCAATGTTCTGTGGAGTCACACTCCTTGTGCCTGACCTGGACTTGAAGGATCTTCCTCTAAAGTCACACCATTTGCAAACTTCCTACTACATTTGTAGACTTTTTGCTGTGACAAACATGCATCGCCGAATTGAACCTTCATTTGTTGATGAATTTCAATAGGTTTGACACATTCACTACGCAAAAACAAAAAAAACAGAACTCTGTTCTTCCCTGGTGCAAGCAGCAAGTGGGGTGGTCATCTTTATACCGATACTGCGAAGGTAGAGTCTGTTTAGTTAACGCGTGTGCAGTTCGGAGTCAAAGGAACCTGACCCAACCGCCCAGTAATGACCGTCATAAATCTATCTCCACATTTCAGAAATGGAAAACTGTCGTTGAGGACCAATAGGAGCCCTGATTTTCTCGAAGTAACAGTCGCATGTCTACTCCACGTGGAGTCTCAGTTGCCAAAGTTCCAACTTCCAGTTGATCTGCTTCATTACGTGCAGAAATTCGTTGTGTGTCACGATGTGGAGACCGTGGGAGGGAAATACAGTGATAAATGCAAATGAAGTAGTAGATAACTTTCAGTCAACTGAAAATAATCAAAGTGAAGACAATAGTGTGAATAGCTAGGCCGAGTTATATTACTGGAAAAGCCTAAAAAAAAGTTATAACGGGAACTGTTTCTAAGTAAATTCGAGCGCTTGTTTTGAACACATATAAATATGTGCTGACAAATAATCTTGGTAAGGGGTCATGCAATGAACCTGATGATAAGTTCTGGGTATTCACAGAAATACAGTAAGAAATATTGTGACGAAAAGAATACCAAAGACGCCGATCAAGTGCGAAAACAAAAGGAAACGTTTCTCTAAAGTAGATAATTTCACATGCAATTTAATTCGTCGAGAAATTTATAGATTCTATGCAAAAGGGAGAGCGCCCACCTTAGACGAATTGGTTGCACATTTGCAAGAAGTATGAGATTTTCCTTATGGGCGCTTCACTTTGCGCGGTCTCTTAAAGGAGCTGGGTTTCAAATATCGCACTTTGAATAAGCTAAGGGTTATTATGGAATTCAGTAGAATTGTAGCTTGGCGATATATATAATTGTCAAAACTAAGGAAGTTTCGCAGTAATGGACATAACATAATTTATTTAGACGAAACCCCGTACGATACCCATGACGTATCGAGAAAGGTGGCAACCTTGCAGAAAGATCTGGGAGAAGGAGGGCCGGTGTTGTAAAACGATTACAAGGGTTCGTCAAGGGCAGCGGCCGACGTGCACACGCGTTAACTAAACAGACTTTATGTCTCCATCTGCACTATGCTGCCAAGTACAGGCCATTCTGCATGTTGTTTGTAGCACGCTTACCAACTTACAGGATAGCAGCGCGAAATTTCAATTTGTTATTAAAAATTTAAGGTTTACATTTGACTCACCCTTTTACCAACGTTATGTCCCGAGGGATCAATGATGACACTAAAACATTTTCATCACTCTAGCATAAAAACAACCGGGTGATAATTAAACCTTTAGGACACCCCCTCATGTTACTTTCGTGTTACCTGATAGGTGTAATGCAATATACGAGGCGTTTTTTAAGTCAGTACCGTTTTGTGATTCCGCCGCCGCAGCGCTACGGTCGGCGTTCCGCGCATGCGCGCTGGTTACCTACATCTCTTGTCTACGCACTGACGCCATTACAGTCTGATTCTTCATTGTATACGTGTGAGTGTTTAAGATGCCTCCAACAATCGTGAGTCCCACCGATTGTGAAGTACGGGCTATTATACTATTTCTTAGTGCTAAAGGTCTAAAACCGATCGATATTCATCGTGAGATCTGTGAAGTTTACGGACAAAACATTATGAGTGATGGATTGGTAAGGAAATGGGTGAGAGCATTTAAAGATGGCCGCACACATGTGCATGATGAAGAGCGGAGTGTGCATCCTTCGGTCGTTACTGAAGGAATGGTGTAGAAAGTGGACGAAAAGGTGAGAGAAAACAGACGCTTTACAATTTCATCATTGTGCGACTATTTTCCTCAATATTCTCGTAGTGTTTTGTATCGCATTGTGACCGAGAACTTGAAGTACCGGAAATTGTGTTCACGTTGGGTTCCGAAAATGTTGACGAATTTACACAAAACCCAACGTTTAGGCAGTGCATTGACTTTCCTTGAGCGGTACCACAATGAAGGTGAAGATTTTTTAGACCAAATTGTTACTGGTGACGAAACATGGGTGGCCTACGTCACACCAGAATCGAAACAACAATCCATGGAATGGCAACATTCATCATCACCCACAAAAGCGAAGTTTAAGCAAACAATTTCTGCCCGGAAAATCATGTGCACAGTTTTTTAGGACAGAAAAGGAGTATTGCTAGTGGAGTTTCTGCCTCGTAATGAGACAATCAATGCAACGTCTTCTTGTGAGACATGGAACAAACTGCGCTGTGCAATCAAGAACAAAGACGTGGCAAGTTGAGTAAGAGTACCGGTTTGCTGCATGACAATGCCCGTCCACATGTGGCTAATCGGAACAAAGATCTCATCAAATCTTTTCAACGGGAAACTCTATATCATCCTCCATACAGTCCTGATCTGGCGCCCAGCGACTACCATTTGTTCCTACAATTTAAGAAACATCTCGGCGGTCAGCGTCTTCAAGACGATAACGAAGTCAAAACAGTTGTGATACAGTGGTTAACACGTCAGGCGGCAGAATTTTATGAGGAGGGTATTCAAAAACTGGTGCCACGTTATGACAAGTGCCTCGATATTCCCCGAAATTATATAGAAAAGTAGATTGAGGTACAGGATTTCATGTAAAAATAAAATTATTGCGATATCTATGCACGTATTTTTTTAATTGCAAAACGGTACTGACTTAAAAAACATGCCTCGTACAGTTTGCAAGCCAATTGCATTCTATCACTAGGATTAGTACAGATTCCCATGTCCCTGGAATGTCATTTCTGTCGATCTCATATTGTTGTAGAGTTTATGGATCCTGTGCACAGCTTCGGTTGTTGTCAGTGTTAAACAGCACGTAGACATGTTGCGAACCGCATAAAAGGAACACAGTAATAAGTGGTTGGTAATTAAAACAATCATTAAGGTACGGTGTAGGAGCGAGTTTTATGACCAGCAATAAACTGTCAAGCGAAAGGCGTAACGCAAACTTAGTCTCAATATATATTATACACTTCCAGCTGCATACCCAAAAGAAGTTGACAGTGGCAATATTTTAGACGGTGAAGACCGGCCAGTGCAAAAACTTGCCACATAGTTCGAGGTTTGGCTTCATTGTAGCTAAATGGCGAGTCTCTCGCAATTTTTACCTCGGCTGATTGGCGAATACGTTCTGTTAATTGGCTTGCAGTTTAGTGCAGAAAAAATTAATGTAACTGTCTCGCCAAAATTGGGCATGAAGACACGAATTACACCGATGCGTTCGGTTACTGAAAAACAAGTTGTATGCAATAGCAGAACCAGTTTCTAAAGCTTATAATTTACCTCTCCATTTTTCGCAGTCTGAAATTATAACTTTTCTACTCACAGCAGAAGTGTCAGAATAAGCACTCTATTTAAGTCCGAAATTGTAATTTATTAGTGTTGTATCTTAGTTCTCTTTACATTGCACTGGTATCCTGAGCCTAGCAATTCAAGTTAAACACTGCAGTAAAGTAAGGAAAGTAGCCTAATATGGGATAGTGCGCAATTTGGGGTACCGTGTTATTTCAGCTGCATAGAGCTTAACCTTGCTAGAAATGTGATAGACTAGTGCCCGATTTCACCAACATATGTTAAAATCGACGTTAACAAATGTAACGTAACAACTGTAACAGCGCTAACAATTTCTTGAATTTCACCAAACTGTTTTCTGAAAATGTTAACAAACACGTGCTAACGCCAAGAAACTTGTAAATATTGCAGCTATAGAAGGTTGTGGACGACTGCGATGCGCTTTTGTTTTCATTTTCGTCTGCACCGCAGTCTGCACACACACCTAAAAAATGGCGGATAAACAAAATCATAAATAAAGCCGTGAGACAAATTTCTCATCGACGGAGAAAGAATTGTTAATTCAAATGGTGACGAAGTGTAAGGAAATCGTGGAAAATAAGAGGAAGGATGCAGTGAATCTAAAAGAGAAAGATTGGTCGGGGAAAATATTGGATACGAATTTAATTCAAATGCATGTGTCACTACTACAAGCGCCAAACAACTTGTCAGTATTACGTAAATTTAAAACGTGGTGCGAAGAACAATTGCTGTAGGTTTCAAGACGGGAGGTGAACAATGTATTATCCACATAATGCAGTGAATTATAAAATCGCAAGGTTATTAATACTTGAAGCAAAGGCGAGATCGCCATATTCCTTTCGATGCATGTTTTAACCTCTCTTGTACTTCCGCAGTAACTTTCATAGCTACTTGTTTCGACAGTCAATACCTCTGTAGAAAATGTTCTTCTGATAGCTCCTCAAAATCATTTTTCCTCATAGGCCGTACTCTATTAGGAATGCCATTTAGACGGTATTAAATATAGCAAATCGACATCAACAGCTGAGTTTGTGCTCATCATCTTCATTATTTACAATTGCTAAGGACTTAACATCAGAATTTTGGCGTGTTAGTTTAACAAGAGATTTAACACGAGTGTTAGGCTAAAATTTGTTGGTGAAATGCAATTTTTGTTTTAACTATTGCTAAACTCGTCGTAAGTCTTAACATCTGTTGGTGAAATGGGGAATAAGAGAGTTTTGGCGAATAAGCATCTTGCGGTTACGCCATGGCATTCCTGCTTGAGACCGCGTAATGGTGAGCTGACGAAGGAAATTTGTTCCTTGAAGTTATTTGCTGCTATTGACATCTATGTTTAGGAATATAATAAGGTATTTATTGTTTTCAACACAACTTTACTGAAGTTATAGTATTAAGATCAAACTATGTTTCTATGTTTAGTCCTTTGCCTTAGTTCAATTACAAAAGGTGCTGGAGGAACTAATGCATTAAAAATGTTGAGTTCCCTATTATGGGGCACCATGGAGAGCTTAATTAGGGGTACTCCATATTAGGACATACTATTGTACTTTTAATATTCATACTAGAAGCTAAATTTCTACTGCCAGGAAATCGAAACATGGCTGAAAAGTCATATTGGTCCAACGGTTACAGCTTACCAGATAGGGAATCTCTTTGGAGAAAGCATATCTACGTGCAGAAGCTGCAGAAACAGCTAGTAGTGAATTCCTCAAAACGGCAATATATCCATTTAACCCAAACATTTTCAGGCCACAAGATTTTACAATCGTGAAACGTTGACCAGTTTAAAAATTCTTTTGCACTTCACAATAGAGTCATATGATTGGCAATATTTCCATAAACAGCCGTCATCTCATGGATTTCCCGGGCAGTTTTGCCCTTCCAATGCAGGAACTTAAAAACACTACTTGCCTCAATTTTATCCATCTTACACCTCAGTTGCTTCCGGTACTAACTGTAAAAAAAAATCAACTCACTTAAACTACCCACATTGTATCCTGAAGGATCAATGATGACACTGAAAAGTGCTCATCAATCTAGCATAAAAACTACCGTGCGATAATTAAAACTTTAAGATACGCCCTCGTATGCGCACCTGTGTGTGTGTGTGTGTGTGTGTGTGTGTGTGTGAGAGAGAGAGAGAGAGAGAGAGAGAGAGAGAGAGAGAGAGAGAGAGAGAGAGAGAGAGAGAGAGAGAGAGAGAGAGAGAGAGAGAGAGAGTGAAAATTGGATAACCCTGAAACTAATTAAATGTATATCTTCAATTTTCTGGGAATAGCTTCTGATTCCTCTTCATTCTGAATGATGTTGGTAAAACTGGTAAAGCGTAAGAGGTAGAGAAAGTCCAACTACATAAAAGGTAGAGCTGTTAAACCTTCCAATGTATGACAGTTTCCTAACACTTTCCGAGATGTCCTTTGTCATGGATTTGAATTTTCCAGTTGCTATACTTGTCACAAACGCAAAGTCCTTCCTTTCTCCCTTCTTTCTTCTCTCTCTCTCCCTCCCTTCCTTCCTTCCTCCCTTAGTTCCTTCTTTCTTCCCTCCCTTCCTTCCTACCTCCCTTCCTTCCTCCCCTCCTCCATCCCTTTCTTTCTCCCTTCCTCCCTTCCTTCCTTCCTCCCTTCCTTCCTTCCTCCCTTCCTTCCTTCTTCCCTTCCTTCCTCCCTTAATTCCTCCTTTCCTCCCTTAATTCCTCCCTTCCTCCCTTCCTTTCTCCATCCCTTCTTTCTTTCCTTCCTTCCTTCCTCCCTCCCTCTCTTCCTCCATCCCTTCCTTCCTCCCTTCCTTCCTCCCTTCCTTCCTCCCTTCCTTCCTCCCTTCCTTCCTCCCTTCCTTCCTCCCTTCCTTCCTCCCTTCCTCCATACCTCCCTTCCTCCATTCCTCCCTTCCCTCCTCTCTTCCTCCATCCCTTTCTTCCTCCCTTCCTCCCTTCCTTCCTTCCTTCCTCCCTTCTTCCCTTCCTTCCTCCCTTCCGGGGTCCCGAGCCAACAGTCTCCCTCGTGTGGGCTCCTCTTCGTGGTTGAGGGAGACGGTCAACAGGCCCACCCACGTGTAGGCCGTGCGTGGAGACCCGTGGAGAAGGTTTTTAGATTCTTGTCTAGTTTAGAGTTTAGGATTTAGTGAACGAAATTTTTAGTAGGTTTTGATTGATGTTTTTATGTACGTGTATTTTAATAGGTTTTATTACACTTGTATAATTTTTAGAAAGTTTTATATCTGGCTTTTGCCATGGCTAGTTTTTTATAGGGCGCTGATGACCGCCGTAGTTGAGCGGTCATTCCTTCCTTCATTCCTCCCTCGCTTCTTTCCTCCCTTCCTCCATCCCTTTCTTCCTCCCTTCCTCACTTCATGCCTTCCTTCCTTTCCCCTTCCTCCCTTCCTTCCTCCCTTCCTTCCTTTCCTTTCTCTTTCTGTCTTTCTTTCTCTGTTTCTCTCTTTTTCACTCTCTCTCTTTCTTTCTGTATTTCTTTGTCTATTTCTTTCTCCCTTTCTTTCTCTCTATTCTTTTTTCTTTCTTTCATTGATTCTTTCTCTCTGTGTCTTTCTTTCACATAGCTATCACATACGCTCTTAAAGTATTTAACTTTGGCTTAAGCCTACTATATTTCCCTACCCAATTTACTTAAAAGGAAATACGTAAAAGAAATAAATTCTGAAATGTGTGTTTATATTACTCTAAAATAGAGTGCATATGAGCTTTTCTAACTTATTTTAATGACCAATGGATAGAAAAGTGATGTGAATGTAAGATATAAGATGCTATTTCATTTTTATTTTCACGTCTTATAACTGCAGCGTCATATTATTTGCAGACCACCCTCCCTCTCTTTTAACGAACTCTTGTGGACATCGAAGCACCTCCCTGCAACTGTCAAGAAAAGGAGTGCATAAAAACGTTGCACGCGCATGTCTCCCCATTTGCACGTCCCATTTCAAATGATAATTACAGCTAGACAACACACCATCGATTTCCCATACTGCTGCCCTTATTATCGCCAGACCCGATGGCAATAGTAACTACTGGACGACAGATGTGTACACCGCCCCTAAAGTCTCCCCTACATCAAGCCGAAACAAAAGAGATAGCGGCCCTTCCATTCATTATGGGGATGCAAATAGAAGCGTCGTGAGAAACTACGTTAGTTTTTCTCTTTAATCACCAACGGTGATTATGGCACTCTGTACACATATTTCGTGCTTCATTTGTTAATTTCGTTGTATAGTTAAAGCAATACCAGGCATAAATGTTTCAACCAGAATTTTAAATTGATGTAATTGTAGAAGTTTTAGTGTTAGTTGTAGAAAGTTAGCATTTATGGCCCTTACTTCAAACACTTCTGTTGTTTTGTGCCATATTCATATTTCTGTATTTAATGGAAAAGCCGATTCAATGTTCAATTAGACAAATATTTTGCTATGTTTTACCAACCAGTTTGAATTTTTGAGTAAAACTGTAAGGAGAATGACTGAAGACGTAGGGGAGATGCGCACAGTACCTAAGGTATTTTCAAAATTTAAAGAAAATGCAATAGAGAACAAGAGGCGTTTTACCAACACTATGAAGCTAATAACATACAGAAAAACATGAATAAGGAAAATTCATGAACGCGAGTCATGTTGACTTTTAATAACTAAAGTAAATATTAGTGATAACTGCGCATCTTAAAGAGTGTTTTCCAGTACCGGACAGACGTAAATAAATACATATTTCTAAATAAAGTAAAAGTAACTGCATAATAAATCACAAGATAATTATTCTGATCATAACTATTGAAACAGAACAGGGTAACATGATAATATATTTTTCAAAACGTTCTCTGGAGATTATCACAACAAAATAAAAATGTCTTAGCACTAATGAAACTTTTTTTTTAAAACACAGTGATCACATTTATAAAAACACTAGGGAACACGTTTTTTGTACCCGAAACAAAATAGGCTAATTCTTATGCAAAATGACTCGCTGATTCCAAAAATGCCTCTGAAAATGCTGTATCGCGTAACGTTTTTGAGATATTCTTATTCTCTTATATAAAATTACAGAAATGAGGTGTGATACCAACTCATATTGACTTAATTTAAAATAATAGCCATTGACTCCTCTAAATACAGCTTAAAGGCAGTGTTGCTTCATAATGGTAATTTACTACCTTCAATACCTTTATTTCATGACATAGGAATGAAGGAGACATACGATTCCATGTCCATCATTTTAGATGCTATTAGTTATCAAAACCATGGCTGGGAAATTTGTAGTGACCACAAGGTAGTTGCATTGCTAACGGGACTGCAGGGAGGTTTCACAAAATATTGCTGTTTCTTGTGTTTATGGGACAGTAGGGCAACTGACAAGCATTTTATAGTGAAAGAGTGGAGGAAAAGGGAAGACTATACCCCTGGAGCAAGCAGTGTTAAGTATGTGCCTCTAGTAGACCCAAACAAAGTTCTTCTCCGCCCACTTCACATAAAGCTCGGATTAATGAAAAATTTTGTTAAAAGTTTGGACAAAGGTGAAAGTGCATTTGAGTATTTAAGAAGTATCTTTCCCAAAATAAGTGAATCTAAATTGAAGGAAGGTATATTTGTCGGTCCTCAAATAAGACTACTTCTTAAAGACAGTGTTTTTGAATCAAAGCTTAAACGTGTTGAACTGGCAGCATGGAAATCATTTAAATCAGTGGTGGAAGGCTTCCTGGGCAATAACAAAGAAGAAAATGAAACTTTAGTCTCAGAACTATTAAGGGGCTACAAAGAAATGGGTTGCCGTATGTCACTTAAAATCCACTTTTTGCACTCTCACCTTGATAGTTTCCGTACAAACCTAGGAGCTGTAAGTGAAGAGCAAAACATTTATGAGATGGAAAGACGTTACCAGGGTATCGCTGGGATTCAGCCATGTTCGGAGACTATTGTTGGTTCCTCAAACGGGAGAGTCAATACCAGAAAAAAAAAAAAATCAACAGTGAAACACTTCTGAGATAATTCAGGTATTGGTTTTCATCATTATCTTGTGTTTATTTATTTTAATAATAATTAATAATAATTATTATTCTCAATGTTATTTGGCAATAAAATACCAATTATTTTCAATTAATCAAATATGAGTTATCACATCACATTTCTATGAATACCTAAAAAAACGTTACGTGACACAGCATTTTGAGGGGCATTTTTGGAATCAGCAGATCAGTTTACATAAGAATTTGCCTATTTTGTTTCGGGTATATGAAAATAATTTCTTTTTGTTCCCCAGTGAAATCAATGTTCTCCTGCCCTGCACATTGAATATGTGTCCAACTCTTGCACGATACACACTGAACACAAGACTCGTCTGTGTAAACAAATGATACACTCTGTTAGTACACTTCAATCAACACTGGTTTTGGTTCCAAAATTTAATTTTCTTTTAGTCTTCTAAGACTCTTCGCTACAAAATCACTTCACTAGCCATATACATTATTGGCTTTATTATATTTGATATATTTGAAAGAAACTTTGGAAAAAGTGAGAAATGTGAGAAGTTTTAGTAGTATGTAAATTCATCCAAGAATGAACCAGGAAGTACAGCAGATCCAGACATCCAGGAGTTAATAAACGAAAAGCGACTAACTCCACCAGACAAATAAAAATAGTAAATTAAAGTGCATGATATCAATAAAAGAGAATATGGAAAACAGCATTTCTAGAACACTACAGCTCAGATCATGCAAAATTCTTAACAAGCTCTAGCTTATGTCTGCAGTGAGCAACAAACATGTCTTATCAAATGAAAGCACTTAGGTTTACAATTTTATAGGCCTAAAAGTTCTACAAGTTAGTATCAACAAAGCGTCTCAAACAGCATTAATATGGTGGCATTTACGACAGTGTATTTATAAACGCTTTCATTTTCCCTAGGTGTTTATCCTCCAGCTTGATCTCTGCAGTTTATACCAAAACAGATGTTTATTTCTTTCACATAACACACAAAATTTATTGCGTGTTTTAAAATGCCACCTGCTATAATTTTAATGACAGTAAAATGATACTGAAATGTGCTAGCGGTTTGCAAACTGTAGTGCAGCAGTTTCAATTGGTCATAGCGGTTTGCAAACTGTAGTGCAGCAGTTTCAATTGGTCAAACTGCTTCTCCCTCTTTAAATGGCCACATTTCCTCCCTAAGGCTTTACGAACAAACCTAAGTAGCACATCCACATATACTATGTTACTCCAGTGAATATCTTATACTAACATTGGTGTTTATCATCACTCACTATTATTATTATTATTATTATTATTATTATTATTATTATTATTATTATTATTATTATTATTATTATTATTATTATTATTATTATTATTATTATTATTATTATTATTATTATTATTATTATTATTATTATTATTATTATTATTATTATTATTATTATTATTATTATTATTATTATTATTATTATTATTATTATTATTATTATTATTATTATTATTATTATTATTATTATTATTATTATTATTATTATTATTATTATTATTATTATTATTATTATTATTATTATTATTATTATTATTATTATTATTATTATTATTATTATTATTATTATTATTATTATTATTATTATTATTATTATTATTATTATTGGAAATTAATTGTTCTTTCACACTAGCCGTGTGTAGGACGCACGATGAAAGGATAGAGCCAGAATGAAAAATTCAATGCCATAGCCGGGATTTGACCACGGACCTTCTGGTCTCCGTCCAGGCGCTCTAACGCATTGAGCTACTATGGCCGACATGACATTAAATTCCCTAACTGACTCTTGTTTTTCCCGGTATACCACTAGGAGTTTTCATAAATACATGAGACAACTACCTTAATGGCGACTTACAACGTGTAGGTACTTTAAGGCCCCGGCTTTATAGTTTACCACTGTTAGGTCAATTAATGGAAATTGATTGTTCTTTCACACTTTCCGTGTGTAAGACGCACTATTAATGGAGAGTTAGACTGAAAAAATTCAATGCCATAGCCGGGATTTCAACCACGAATCTTCTGGTCTCCGTTCAGCCGCTCTAAGCCACTGAGCTACCATCGCCAACGTGCCGACATGACATTAAATTCTGAAACTGACTCTTGTTTTTCCCGGTAAGCCACTTAGGAGTTGTCATAAACACATGAGACAGCTCCCTCTATGGCGACTTACTATGCTGTAAGTACTTTAAGGCCCGGGCTTTATAGTTCGGACCACTATTAGGTCAATTAATGGAAATTAATTGTTCTTTCACACTGGCCGTGTGTAGGCTAAACTATGGAAAGGTAGAGTTAGACTGAAAAATTCAATGCCATAGCTGGGTACTCAATATCTTCTGGTCTCCGTCCAGCCGCTCTAAACCATTGAGCTACTATAGCCAACGTGCCAACAAGACATTAAATTCTCCAACTGACTCGTTATTTTTCCGGTAAACCACCTAGGAGTACTCATAAATACATGACACAACTACCTTAATGGCGACTTACTATATTGTAAGTACTTTAAGGTCCGGGCTTTGTAGTTCGGACCACTATTAGGCCAATTAATGGAAATTAATTGTGCTTTCACACTAGCCGTGTGTGGCTAAAGTATAGCAAAATAGAGTCAGACTGAAAAATTCAATGCCATAGCCGGATTTGAACCACGAATCTTCTGGTCTCCGTCCAGCCGCTCTAAACCATTGAGCTACTATAGCCAACGTGCCAACAAGACATTAAATTCTCCAACTGACTCGTTATTTTTCCGGTAAACCACCTAGGAGTACTCATAAATACATGACACAACTACCTTAATGGCGACTTACTATATTGTAAGTACTTTAAGGTCCGGGCTTTGTAGTTCGGACCACTATTAGGCCAATTAATGGAAATTAATTGTGCTTTCACACTAGTCGTGTGTGGCTAAAGTATAGCAAAATAGAGTCAGACTGAAAAATTCAATGCCATAGCCGGATTTGAACCACGAATCTTCTGGTCTCTGTCCAGCCGCTCTAAACCATTGAGCTACCATCACCAACGTGCCCATGTAACATTAAATCCTCCAACTGACTCGTGTTTTTTCCGGTAAACCATTAGGAGTTCTCATAAACACATGAGACAACTACCTTAATGGCGACTTACTATGCTGTAAGTAATTTAAGGCCCGGGCTTTGTAGTTCGGACCACTATTAGGACAATTAATGGAAGTTAATTGTTCTTTCACACTGGCCGTAGGTAGGCTTAAGTATGGAAGGGTAGAGCCGGACTGAAAAATGCCCATGTAACATTAAATTCTCCAACTGAGTCGTGTTTTTCCCGGTAAACCACTTAGGAGTTCTCATAAACACATGAGACAACTACCTTAATGGCGACTTACTATGCTGTAAGTACTTTAAGGCCCGGACTTTGTAGCTCGGACCTCTATTAGGTCAATTAATGGAAATTAATTCTTCTTTCACACTAGCCGTGTGTAGGCTAAAGTATGGCAAGATAGAGTCAGACAGAAATATTCAATGCCATAGCCGGAATTTGAACCACTAATCTTCTGATCTCCGTCCAGCCGCTCTAACCCATTGAGCTACCATCGCCAACGTGCCGACATGACATTAAATTCTGAAACTGACTCTTGTTTTTCCTGGTAAGCCACTTAGGAGTTGTCATAAACACATGAGACAACTACCTTAATGTCGACTTACTATGCTGTAAGTACTTTAAGGCTCTGGCTTTGTAGTTCGGATCACTTTTAGGTCAATTAATGGAAATTAATTGTTCTTTCACACTGGCCGTGTGTACGCTAAAGTATGGAAAGGTAGAGTTAGACTGAAAAAATAATGACTGCTGGTGACTATGCTCAAAACTCGATGAAAGAGGTCATGCGAAGTAAGAAGTTCACCACTGATGACGAAGTTCATGAAGTTTTCCACGAGTAGCGTCGGGATATCACCAAATAATGGTTTGTTTACGCAAATATGGAAGCTACCAGAACGATGCAACAAGTGCATTGAGATTGGCGGGGAGTACCTGTAATGTTACCTGTATGAGTTTGTTCAATAAATGGTTCCTGTATAGAAAAACAAAAGTTGTAGGGCCAAACTCTTTTGAACTTCCCTAGTATTTCCCTAGTGAGCGAGTTAGATTCGCACCAATCTATAAGCTCGCATTCGATAGTTACTCATGCAATGCTCATCGACCTTAGATGTTTAGTAGTTTTCCCTGGACGATAAGTAAATGCTGTGTGGTTTCTACTCTACTCTTTAGTACGATTTCCTTCTCATGTTTCAAGTGCATGTAGGTTTCGGGGCATAAGGCGGTTCGAAATAGACGTTGCGGATGTTTTCTTCCAGAAAAGACTATTTTCAGATACATATTGGAGAGCTGTGAGGTTACAATGGTCTTTCACCGCCCTCTTTAAGCATCTGCGGTTGTCGGCTTTTCGATCTAGGAAATATTAGAAGATTCCGCGCTTCTGTGTGACCATCTCCCTGCGACCTTTGTATCCTTGAGAAGTATTGGGGAAGTATTTGTTCTTTTCTTACAGTTTACCAAAACAGTTTACTGTATTTAATATTTTTACCAACTTCTCTCGAATTCGAATTTTGCTCTTTCACACGCGGGCACGCGCACACACACACACACACACACATACACACAAACACACATTATATATGCAAGCACCCCTTGATTCTTTTTTAAATTCAGGGAGTCTTCAAATGTATATTTCCAGCGAATCTTCAATATGAATATTGTAATTGCTGGCAGGCTCTGGAGAGCTTGAATGATTTTGCTGCGTGCCCAACCTCATCAGGGTTTAATTTCAGGTAGGAATTAGGATTTGGATTTGTAGGGTGACTGTTTGGGTTTATATAGGAAGCGTGAAAGAGGGAGCAATTTGCCCCTCAGTATCGCCATTTTCGGTGGAGTACATAATTTATTTTGCTGATTATAGTAAATCTTTTTAATTCTATCGTACACAAGAGAGCATTATTGCCTTGGTTCTGCATATTTGTGGAATAGGAAGTTTGAATAAAATATTATTGTGACTTCGTAAGGGTTATCGCGTAATACGCTTTCACGTACGGTAACTCCGGACAGTAATATGGATTCGTTGGCAACTTCGTGATTTATGTGAATATAAAAGAAGTTGTCATTAAACAAGCCTTAAACTTGGATTCCAGTGACGTCAGTGCCATCCTTACTCCTATTATACTCACGCAGCTTGTTTGAAACTTGGGCTAGACCGCGCATTGCTTCAAGTTTGCATAATGTTACCGGAAAAGTAGTGACAAACTGATGCATCGCATTTTTATAATTATATTTTATGTTACATAGTTCGAAAGACAAATTTAGTGATGATATGTCAAAACAAATTGAATTACACAATTGCATCTTGTGCAGAAAAATATCATTAAATTATAATTCATATACAGGATCGTTGAACTTATCTGAAAACCTAACTAAAATGTAAACATTCACAAAATATTGTGTGGTTCCATTTGTGGATGGTAATGGTACGTTTTCCAAAATGGAACCTGCCTGATGTGCCAGGCTATTCGGTTCGGCTGCAGAGTGAGATCCTCCTCCTCCTCCTCCTCCTCCTCCTCCTCCTCCTCCTCCTCCTCCTCCTCCTCCTCCTCCTCCTCCTCCTCCTCCTCCTCCTCCTCCTCCTCCTCCTCCTCCTCCTCCTCCTCCTCCTCCTCCTCCTCCTCCTCCTCCTCCTCCTCCTCCTCCTCCTCCTCCTCCTCCTCCTCCTCCTCCTCCTCCTCCTCCTCCTCCTCCTCCTCCTCCTCCTCTCCTCCTCCTCCTCCTCCTCCTCCTCCTCCTCCTCCTCCTCCTCCTCCTCCTCCTCCTCCTCCTCCTCCTCCTCCTCCTCCTCCTCCTCCTCCTCCTCCTCCTCCTCCTCCTCCTCCTCCTCCTCCTCCTCCTCCTCCTCCTCCTCCTCCTCCTCCTCCTCCTCCTCCTCCTCCTCCTCCTCCTCCTCCCTCCTCTCCTCCTCCTCCTCCTCCTCCTCCTCCTCCTCCTCCTCCTCCTCCTCCTCCTCCTCCTCCTCCTCCTCCTCCTCCTCCTCCTCTCCTCCTCCTCCTCCTCCTCCTCCTCCTCCTCCTCCTCCTCCTCCTCCTCCTCCTCCTCCTCCTCCTCCTCCCTCCTCCTCCTCCTCCTCCTCCTCCTCCTCCTCCTCCTCCTCCTCCTCCTCCTCCTCCTCCTCCTCCTCCTCCTCCTCCTCCTCCTCCTCCTCCTCCTCCTCCTCCTCCTCCTCCTCCTCCTCCTCCTCCTCCTCCTCCTCCTCCTCCTCCTCCTCCTCCTCCTCCTCTCCTCCTCCTCCTCCTCCTCCTCCTCCTCCTCCTCCTCCTCCTCCTCCTCCTCCTCCTCCTCCTCCTCCTCCTCCTCCTCCTCCTCCTCCTCCTCCTCCTCCTCCTCCTCCTCCTCCTCCTCCTCCTTTTCCTCCTCCTCCTCCTCCTCCTCCTCCTCCTCCTCCTCCTCCTCCTTCTATTCCTCTTCCTCCTCCCCCTCTCGTCCTCCTCTTCCTCCTCCTCTTTCCTCCTCCTCTTCCTCTTGCTCTTCCTCTTGCTCTTCTCCTTCTTCTTCCTCCTTCTTCTTCTCCTTCTTCTTCTTCTCCTTCTTCTTCTTCTCCTTCTTCTTCTCCTTCTTCTTCTTCTTCTTCTTCTCCTTCTTCTTCTTCTTCTTCTTTTTGGCAAGATTATTTCATAACATCCTCAGAGTCTAGAAGTATGAATGACAAAGACTGAGTGTGAGAGAGAGAGAGATGTAATGTATAAAGGGTACAAGGACCCAAAAGCACTATATACAAATTAACTCCATTGTCTAGGATAATATGGTTCAAAGCCAAAGGCCACCGAAATGAACATTGCGTTAAATTCAAATAAATCACAGAAAAAGAATTACCTATTATAGTTTTCGTTTTATTGCGTGGGTTTATTGCACCTAAACTGCGCCAGTAGAGAGTTGGAAATGTTCATTAGAACACGCTTTTGGTCTAAAGTGAGCAAACGCGGCACCCAACGCGCGGACAGGTTTCTCATGTCTAAAATTTGATTTAATAGGTGACAACCACGTTCTTCATACCCTCTGCTATCTCTCCCACTTTAATTGGGCGGTCGTATAGCACCATTTGGTGAATACTGGTGATGTTTTCGTCGATAGTTACCGTTTTTGGACGTCCTGAACTTTCATCGTTTTCCAAGCTCTTACGGCCACGTTTAAATTCAGTTGCCCAATTTTTCGCTGTGGTAAATGGTGGTGCAGAGTCTCCATACACAGAATCCAAGTCATCTTTGATTTGCGTAGGCGTATTGCCTTTCAAAAACAAATATTTAGTGACATCTCGATACTCGATTTTGTCCATTTTTCATAAAAACACACATCAAATCACTCAAAAGTCTGTTACATATCAACCGAGCGTCCAAAATGGCTGAATCATATGAACAACGAAATTCGCTAACTTTTATTTGCGAGTGCTGCCACCTTCATGTTAAGGTCGGAAACCTTTCACGCCACTTTCGAATGTACATTCAAACTACTGTAAAGGTTTCTCTTAGTATTACGGGGTGTCAGCATGAATACCAAAGTTTTTTATTAAAAAAAAACAGTAAATAGACTTGTTTCGCATTTTAGAGGCAGAATCATCCTACACTTTCCCATAAGTGGTCTGTCACAATGGACAAAGCAATTTTGGCCTTTGTCATCATATTACTGAGAAAATAAAGACACAAATCTTTGGCACAGTTTCGCTTCTTCTTCTTTTTTTTTTTCTTTCTTTTACTGTTTCATGTATACTGTTTATATCTGTTGCTCATTTTAATATTCTCTTTTTGTATTTGTTCCATTTATACACCGCATTTAACTGCAATGGTCATATCGGCGACCGTTCTCCTTTGGAACATATCGAAGGTGTTAACTCGTATTCGCTGGGTTTTAATCATTAGATCACGTACGCATTTATACCCCGCATTTAACTGCAATGGTCATATCGGCGACCGTTCTCCTTTGGAACATATCGCAGATGTTAACTCGTATTCGTTGGCTTTTAATCATTAGATCACGTACACATTTATACCCCGCCCTTAACTACAATGGTCATATCGGTCACCGTTCTCCTTTGGAACATATCGAAGGTGTTAACTCGTATTCGTTGGGTTTTAATCATTAGATCACGTACGCATTTATACCCCGCATTTAACTGCAATGGTCATATCGGCGACCGTTCTCCTTTGGAACATATCGCAGATGTTAACTCGTATTCGTTGGGTTTTAATCATTAGATCACGTACACATTTATACCCCGCCTTTAACTACAATGGTCATATCGGTCACCGTTCTCCTTTGGAACATATCGAAGATGTTAACTCGTATTCGTTGGGTTTTAATCATTAGATCACGTACACATTTATACCCCGCCTTTAACTACAATGGTCATATCGGCGGCCGTTCTCCTTTGAAACATATCGAAGATGTTAACTCGTGTTCGTTGGGTTTTAATCATTAGATGACGTACATATTTATACTCCGCCCTTAACTCCAATGGTCATATCGGTGACCGTTCTCCTTTGGAACATATCGAAGATGTTAACTCGTGTTCGTTGGGTTTTAATCATTAGATCACGTACACATTTATACCCCGCCTTTAACTCCAATGGTCATATCGGTGACCGTTCTCCTTTGGAACATGTCGAAGATGTTAACTCGTATTCGTTGGGTTTTAATCATTAGATCACGTACATATTTATACCCCGCCCTTAACTACAATGGTCATATCGCGGCCGTTCTCCTTTGGAACATATCGAAGATGTTAACTCGTATTCGTTGGGTTTTAATCATTAGCTCACGTACACATTTATACCCCGCCCTTAACTACAATGGTCATATCGCGGCCGTTCTCCTTTGGAACATATCGAAGGTGTTAACTCGTATTCGTTGGGTTTTAATCATTAGATCACGTATACATTGGCACTCTCATTCATACTTCCAGACTCTGGGGAATATGAGGAATTATCTTGGTTTTGGAGAAAAATCCCCACCTCCACCGCCGAGAATCGAACCCGGGACCCCTAGCATGGCAGGCAGGTGCTCTACCGACTGAGCCGTGAGGCTAGCCATATTCTCCTTTTTGTCTTTTCTTTTAATTATGATACTAACTTGCTTACAATATTACCGCGTCTTCCTACACTATATAAGCATGTTTTTATTTTGTCGTGACGTATAATCTAATGTACACAATAAAAACAAATGCTTGCAAGAAAGGTTTTATGAAGGGGGCCATGGAACATTTCTTAGGTAGTGGTTTTTGTAGGCTAGTGTACAGCGCATCGCGAATCCCACTGTTTGTATACATTATGCTTACGTCTTGTAAATAGCCAGTAAAATAATGAGGTGTTACAGGCAGTAACAAGCTATCGTCTCCTTTTAGCTTTATTTTTATTATGTTTCTCTTTTTCTCTTGCACCGGTTCAGGTCCTGATGCTCCTTTTTGTACCTCGCACGCATGTATATATTACGTACGTGTTGGAGAGCAGGCGCCGACTGAACAATCTTCAAGTTAAAACTAATTTGTAGTTTTAACTTTGTTGCTTGCCCCGCGCCTAGGGTTTTGTTATGTGTGTAAGATTGATAGAAGGTGTTGCCTGAAATAAATAAGAAAATGTACCTCGGAGCGAAATTAGGATTAACATAAGTGTGAGCGAAGTCTTGCGAGCTGAGGGAACAACAAATTTCATTATATTGGCCTTGTCTAGAAACTGTGTGCTATTCCTCGAGAGTGCTATTGGTGGTGCTGAAGTAGCAAAATAAATTGAATTTGGGAAGTTTGCTGCTGTTTGACAACTTAAATATACAAAACATAAGGCGTAGATAAATAAAACTACAATCTTATTTTAACTGCAGGAAACCTTGAGTTCTTTTTTCACCTACTTCATATTTTGTAGCTGTTTTTGGTCACCCTGTGCCTAAATTGAGATTAGGTACATGAAACAGACGAGAGAAATCTAATGCCAGACAGATGTCTGTCACAAAGAAAGAAAACCTAAAGATCTGTGTTTCAAAGCTCGTCCGTGACATTGCAGCGGTAGGCGATACGGAGCATGTCTGTACTGGCCTGGTTCTCACAGGCGGGAACCAGGAGCGCCAACAATGAAACTACTACGGCGTTTTTGTTTCAAATTGAGCTAACAAAATATATTAAGGTTGAATTTTAGTGCGAAAAATGACCGTAAAAAATTATTTTCATTCTTTATTGAACAGCCCTCGTAAATTCGTGATTACAAGAAAATATATAAACACTGGTAGAAATAAAAGAAATAAAATATGAAATGTCTTACTACATTAATTGATTAAATTTCTTAGATATACTGTTTCACTTTTTGTTGTTTTATCTTATTGTATCGTAAGCTAACTTTGCATATTTACACGGAAACAAATGTAGGGAGACGATAAAAACAGCTGAAGAGATATAAACAGAGAGGTGATAAAGTGTGATAAATAGTAATGATTGGTTGAAATACGTCGTTTCGTAGAGTCTTATTGGTTGAAAATGTGTCACACTAAAACTTTGTGTATGAAAGAATACTTGCCAGTAAACGCTATGTGAAAAATGAATTGAAGCAGTGGTTATGTACATTTAAGCACTCCCAGAATTCTAAAGTGCGGACAGGAATTCTGAAAGGAATTTTATGTCATATTCTTTGCTAACTTTTAAATCTGTGAAGTGTAGAACTTGAATGCTGTTGCAAAAACCAGGTGCAGTTCCAACTCCCTCTACAACCGGCATGGTTCTTAATGAGGGCCTTCATTTCATGCAGATGCAGTTCCTTTTTTAATCAACGAGCAGTTCATCACAAAAGCGACTTAAGCTGTGTTTACAAAGGCGGCCAGCTTTTGTGAAAGGCACGACCCCTGCTTCTATTAAACAACGTTATGGATAACACGCATCTAATCAGCTAATTCTAACCACTCGCCATCACGTAGGTGGTGGTTACCTCGTGAAAACCCAACTGTGTTTAAATACTATTGGCAAGTTAAGCACTCTGATGTTATGGCCAATAGGCAACACTGGGCAACAATGAAAATGTTTCGGACTTAAAAATAGTGAATTTACATGTATTTCCATTTGCTGAATTAAAAATATCACTATAAACATGATAGATTAGCTATTGTTTTGAAGATAAAGTGGCATTTCATCTTTTACAGTGAAGATTTTAAATTTGGGGGAATTTTTGAGAGAGTTGGCACACCTGTCAAATAACAAAACACAATCAGAAATACATTTTGGAAATTAAGTGATGCAAAAGTTAAGGAAGGCATTTTCGTTGGACCACAAATAAGAGAACTTGTAAAGGATCCTAAATTTGACCAAATTTTGCAGTGGAAAGAAACGGAAGCTTGGGAAGCCTTCAAGGGTGTTGTTCATGCACGTTTAGGCAACAAAAGAGATGACAATTACAAGCATTTGGTGACAGTGCTCCTGCAAAAATACCGTAACCTTGGATGCTACATGTCTCTTAAGATCCATTTTCCTCCACTCCCCACCTAGACTTTTTCCCTCCTAGTTGTGGAGCTGTTAGTGATGAACATGGGGAGAGATTCCGTCAGGACATTTCTGTTATGGAACAAAGATATCAGGGCCGTTGGAATGAAGCAATGCTTGGTCTTTGTATAGGGATTCTGAGGAACTCCATCACAAGAGGCAAGCTAAAAGTCGACGAAGTCAATAGGCCACCACATGATTCTCCTCAGGCACGACTTTCTACGAAGTATTTTTCCAGCAATTTAGAACTCTTAGCATGTAATTACCAATTAAAAAAATCAAATGCACTTTCATTGTTGTTAGCATTTATGTAATTAAAATGTATCCTTTTCTCTCAATCCATTAATATGTAATACTTCCACCTTGTGCACATCATAGAAACTAGAGACAGTAAAAGTTTTTCATTGTCATATTTGTTTTTCTCAACCCAAAATTAGTAGGAATTGCCTCATGAAGTGCTCGAAACATTAAAAAATTATTTGTTTGTTGGCCAGTGTAATTTGTCAGTATTTTCTGCCGAACAACTATTAAAACATAAAATAAGTATAAGCATATAAGAATAAAGGACTGAATTAGGGAGCGCCTGGGTTCGATTTCCATCATCCGCCCACTCTGACCTTGAGTCGTTGGTAGGCTATACTGGGGTTAATCATGTAACACGATTTCGTTTTCAACATGTTCCTTTCATTCCAATCCTTTTCATATGTGCTTTTATGTTTAGTGGCGTATGGCGATGCTGGAATAAAGGCACGGATGATTTCTCAAAGGAAGAGTAGTGGACATTAGAGTGCTTTTGGTTGACCGGTCGCTCATCACCTTCTAGGCCAGGCATTGTTATGGTCCTATGCCTGGCTGTGTTACGGACTTCCGCGACTCTCCGTGACCTGCAATTTCCTGTGGTTGTTTACTTTTCCCCTTCCTCCTGTCGGAATAATAGCCACAATAGGTACCCGAGAGAGCATAATAGCTTTACTAAATATTATAAAATAAATATTTGGCATTAAAACTGTCCATAGCCCTTTCGAAATAATCACATATTAAGTCCTTCATTGGAAACTCCAGGCTTTCCTCCTTATGTGCACATAAGGCGCTACCTATCATTTGGTATATTTCTTCATCCTGAACTTTTCTTGTTCTAGTGCATCAATTATTAAGCAATAACTTCTCTGTCAATATTCTCGAAACTTGCCTTTAAGTTTTCTGATCGTTTTAGGTTTATTCGCAATTGAATAACTGAATAACTGAACTCGTTAGGTGGGCCTACGTGTGACTGTACAATAGCAAGAATAGTAAAGGGTAGCCTTAGTTCTTTGAGTCATTATTCTCTCTTATTTAATGCAAATTATGATGTGTGGCTTCCCTTACTTCGAAAGTCATGCCTCGCCACTGGACTTACGTGTGACTGGACCATAGCAAGAATAGTAAAGGGTAGCCTTAGTTCTTTGAGTCATTATTCTCTCTTATTTTAATGAAAATTATTATTTGGAACTTCTCTCACTTTGAAAGGCACACCTCACTACTGGACCTACGTGTGACTACACAATAGAAAATGTACTGAAGAGTTGCCTTAGTTCTTTAAATGTTTATCCTCTCTCCTTTTAATGGAAATTATTTTTAGAGCTTTCCTCGCTTTGAAAGTCACGCCTCGCCAGTGGACCTACGTGTGACTGTACAATAGAAAGAGTACTAAAGAATAGCCTTAGTTCATTACCCAGTTTTGCTTAACCCTATCTACTCACTTCAGGAGAGCCACTGATTGACTAATAGGAGTGAATTGATTAATAAATGAAAGGAAAAAATAGAGAAAGAGAGCAAGAAAGAAAGAATGAAAGAAGAATGAAAGTTAGAAAGAATTAAAGAATGAATGAGAGCGACAAAGAAAGAAAGAAAGAAAGAAAGAAAGAAAGAAAGAAAGAAAGAAAGAAAGAAGAAAGAAAGAAGAAAGAAAGAAAGAAAGAAAGAAAGAAAGAAAGAAAGAAAGAAAGAAAGAAAGAAAGAAAGAAAGAAAGAAAGAAAGAAAGAAAGAAAGAAAGAAAGAAAGAAAGAAAGAAAGAAGAAGAAAGAAAGAAAGAAAGAAAGAAAGAAAGAAAGAAAGAAAGAAAGAAAGAAAGAAAGAAAGAAAGAAAGAAAGAAAGAAGGAAAGAAGGAAAGAAGGAAAGAAAGAAAGAAAGAAAGAAAGAAAGAAAGAAAGAAGAAAGAAAGAAAGAAAGAAAGAAAGAAAGAAAGAAAGAAAGAAAGAAAGAAAGAAAGAAAGAAAGAAAGAAAGAAAGAAAGAAAGAAAGAAAGAAAGAAAGAAAGAAAGAAAGAAAGAAAGAAAGAAAGAAAGAAAGAAAGAAAGAAAGAAAGAAAGAAAGAAAGAAAGAAAGAAAGAAAGAAAGAAAGAAAGAAAGAAAGAAAGAAAGAAAGAAAGAAAGAAAGAAAGAAAGAAAGAAAGAAAGAAAGAAAGAAAGAAAGAAAGAAAGAAAGAAAGAAAGAAAGAAAGAAAGAAAGAAAGAAAGAAAGAAAGAAAGAAAGAAAGAAAGAAAGAAAGAAAGAAAGAAAGAAAGAAAGAAAGAAAGAAAGAAAGAAAGAAAGAAAGAAAGAAAGAAAGAAAGAAAGAAAGAAAGAAAGAAAGAAAGAAAGAAAGAAAGAAAGAAAGAAAGAAAGAAAGAAAGAAAGAAAGAAAGAAAGAAAGAAAGAAAGAAAGAAAGAAAGAAAGAAAGAAAGAAAGAAAGAAAGAAAGAAAGAAAGAAAGAAAGAAAGAAAGAAAGAAAGAAAGAAAGAAAAGAAGGAAGTAATGACATAAGGAATGAAAGAAGGAAAGAATAAAAGAAAAATATATTCGAGAATCCAAATCATATGTAACAATTATTCTTCGAAAGCTTGAAAATATTTCACCGTAAAAATCTATTCTTTTATATGTATGTCTATTATAATAATGTACCTAACTTTGAAGATGATCAAAATTTTAATGTTATTACTTCTCACGCCTTGATTATAATTTTCATTTTTCTTATGCTTATTATAATAAAAATCTCTAAGTTTTGAACCTGAGACTGTATCTGCTACATTGCAGAGAACACCTACTGTTAGTTATATATGTATATGATAATTATTAAAGCATGTTTCATTGTGAAATACAAATGGAATATTTTACCGGTGTAAAACCTTACAGAAGATACCAATATTACGTGCAAATCCCCTTTATTTACCCTGTGTAAGAAGTATAATTTGTATTTGTCACCAACAAACCAAATAAAAAACCCAATGAGGGTAAGGAGAAATTACATAAAAAAGTTATTTTTTAGTAGTAAATAAAAACAGCCAAGGGTCCGCTTAAAGGTTTTTATATCCGTTTGTTAAAATCCAAGTCTTAACTCTGCGGCGGAGGGTTGTTCAGAACAACAAAAAAAGGACATTGTCAGTAAGGCTCATCCCATTACGTAAACAAGGATTAGTGCTGCAGATGCCACTAAGACACAAGCATAGCCGCTTCTAATGTTGTTTAACCGTTAGAGCCCCTGCACTCAACAAAAATACCCTGGTGCCCAGGCAAAATAAAGGAGGTTCGTTTGCCTCCTGCTAACCCACGCTTTTATTTTTTCTACGCGTGTTATTTTGAAATAAGAGCACCCCCACCACCATCCTTTCGCACAAAACATCAGATCATCATTAGATAGGCCGCGTGGAGGGAGGGCACAAAAAGACAAAGCACTTGCGAATGAAAGGGCTGGCTGGGTGGGTTATATTGAAAATGTTGAATCTGTAATTAGTATCAGTGATCATAAAAAAGAAAACTCTTTATCCCAGACAGCACTTCACCACGTGAGGCTAGGGGAGTCCAATACAAAGATGCAGTCGGCTGAATAATGCACGTTATACGGGGATGCTGTTCCATTGTTTCTCTAGAGGCGTTCCAGAACCAGTTCTAGCAAGAACTGACCAGCCGGCTTCAGTGACGGAGTACTCCCCGTGCCCATCTGAAACACCGCAGGTTCGATCCTGACCTTGCAGAGGGATACTTTACCATTCCTAGAGGTGTTTGGAGTTCAGGGCAAGTTCTAACAAGAACAAATCAATAACGAAATTCTCCACTTGCCAATTTAAAGTGCAGCAGGTTCGATTCTGACCTACTGAAGACGGAAAGGTTCCTCTCCATTCCAGAAGCGTTTGGAGCTAGGGACAAACGGGCTCCAGTAAAGTATTTTATTTCACAAAAAGACCTTTTTTCTTCATTTTTGGAGGTGTCTGAAGTTCAGGAGAAGTACTAGCAAGAACAGGCCAGTCTGTTTCAGCGACGAACTTCTCTCCTTATCAGTCAGCTTATAAAATACAGCAGGTTCAGTTTTGATTTGTTGTAGAGGTATAAATGCTTTCCCTTTCCTAGAAACATTTTGAATTCAGGACAAATTTAACAAGGGAAAAGATGAAACGCTTTCAGTGACAAGATACCCCTGTGTTGTTCTGAAAACTCATAGATTAGAACCTGTTCTCTTAGAGAGGGATACCGTAACATTTCTAGAAGGATTTCAAATCATATCCCAGGAAGAACCGAATAGCTGGGTCCAAAAGTTTGTCAGTATACAAATATTCAGATATTGTAGATGGATATTATTCCATCCCTACATTAACCTTGAGCTCAGAACTCATTCTAGAAAAAGTCATAACTTCACCAATAGAATAATGTTAACAAATTCTAAAGGTTTGGTAACAAAACCTATTTACTGGTTTTATTTAGGCTGGAAGTGGAAATAACGATATGTCCCTGGTACCAAAATTTTACTTACAATATTTCCAGGTACAGTAGTTTGCTGAATCAAAGATTACTGTATAATGGCATAAAACTATTCTGATTATAATTAATATAAAACCAATTTATATAAATCAAACACAAGTTCAACTGTTTGTTTGATCTGTAGGTATTACAGTAGAACTAGAAATAAAATTGCAGATTGATTGAAAAATATATTAAATTTTGCGAATCAAGCTCATGATAATAATCCAACAACTACCTTGAATACAGGAATGTTGTGCATGGCTACGCTGCTTTATTCATCACTAAAGTACAAACATATTATAGAGTTATCTTCTTGTAAGGATAACAAAATATATTGTAAGACAATGGTTTCTCTACCCCTCCCTCTCTCTCCCTCTCTGAGGTGGCTCAGTGGTTAGACCGCTTGGCTTTCACCAAGGCGGCCCGGGTTCGATCCCAGGCGACCGCAAAGTGAGATTTGTGGTGGAAAACACGGCGCTGGGGCTGGTTTTCTCCGGGATCTCCGGTTTGCCCCGCCATCTCATTCCACTGGTGCTTCATTTTCATCTCATGTATCATCAGTGTCATCACCTGCGGTGCCGTATGCAGTAAAAGCGGGAGTTAAACACTACACATTTCATTTCATTTTTCCCTCTCTGAGATTTGTAAATTATTCTAGTGGAGTGCAACTTTTGTTCACATTAGACCACAAAGTATAATTCATCATTAGGTATACACAACACACATCTTGGCTGATAACATAGCTTAGTTGGTACACCTGCCTGCCGTGCCATGGGTCTCGGGTTCGTTTCTCGGCTGGGGTTGGGGATTTTTCTCCAAACGAGATGGTTCCCCATCTTTCCCAGGGTCAGGAAGTATGAATGAGAGTACGAATGTGTGCGGTATATAATGTTTAAAACTCAACGAATGCGAGTTAACACCTTCGATATGTTCCAAAGCAGAACAGCCACCGATATGACCATTGGAGTTAAAAGCGTGGTATAAATGTGTGCGTGATCTAATGATTAAAACCCAAAGAATACGAGTTAAAACCTTCGATATGTTCCAAAGGAGAACAGCCACCGATATCACCATTGGAGCTAAAGGCGGGGTATAAATGTGTGCGTGATTTAATGATTAAAACCCAAAGAATACGAGTTAACACCTTCAATATGTTCCAAGGAGAACAGCCACCAATACGACCAATGCAGTTAAAGGCGGGGTATAAATGTGTACGTGATCTACTGTTTAAAACTCAACGAATACGAGTTAACACCTTCGATATATTCCAAAGGAGAACAGCCACCGATATGACCATTGGAGTTAAAGGCAGGGTATAAATGTGTGCGTGATCTAATGATTAGAACCCAAAGAATACGAGTAAACACCTTCGATATGATCCAAGGGACAACGGCCACCGATATGACCATTGCAGTTAAAGGCGGGGCATAAATGTGTTCGTGATCTAATGATTAGAACCCAAAGAATACGAGTAAACACCTTCGATATGTTCCAAAGGAGAACGGCCGCCGATATGACCATTGCAGTTAAAGGCGGGGTATCAATGTGTACGTGGTCTAATGATTAAAACCCAAAGAATACTAGTTATCACCTTCGATATGTTCCAAAGGAAAACGGCCGCCGATATGACCATTGGAGTTAAAGGCGGGGTATAAATATGTGCGTGATCTAATGATTAAAACCCAAAGAATACGAGTAAACACCTTCAATATGTTCCAAATGAGAACGGCCGCCGATATGACCATTGCAGTTAAAGGCGGGGTATAAATGTGTGCGTGATCTAATGATTAAAACCCAAAGAATACAAGTAAACACCTCCGATATGTTCCAAAGGAGAACGGCCGCCGATATGACCATTGGAGTTAAAGGCGGGGTATAAATGTATACGTGATCTAATGATTAAAACCCAAAGACTACGAGTAAACACCTTCGATATGTTCCAAAGGAGAGCGGCCGCCGATATGACCATTGCAGTTTAAGGCGGGGTATAAATTTGTACGTGATCTAATGATTAAAACCCAAAGACTACGAGTAAACACCTTCGATATGTTGCAAAGGAGAACGGCCGCCGATATGACCATTTGAGTTAAAGGCGGTGTATAAATGTGTACGTGATCTAATGATTAAAACCCAAAGAATACGAGTAAACACCTGCGATATGTTCCAAAGGAGAACGGCCGCCAAGATGACCATTGGAGTTAAAGGTGGGGTATAAATGTATACGTGATCTAATGATTAAAACCCAAAGACTACGAGTAAACACCTTCGATATGTTCCAAAGGAGAACGGCCGCCGATATGACCATTAGAGTTAAAGGCGCGGTATAAATGTGTACGTGATCTAATGATTAAAACCCAAAGAATACGAGTAAACACCTTCGATATGTTCCAAAGGAGAGCGGCCGCCGATATGACCATTGCAGTTAAAGGCGGGGTATAAATGTGTGCGTGATCTAATGATTAAAACCCAAAGAATACGAGTTAACACCTTCTATATGTTCCAAAGGAGAACGGCCGCCGATATGACCATTGGAGTTAAAGGCGGTGTATAAATGTTTACGTGATCTAATGATTAAAACCCAAAGAATACGAGTTAACACCTTCGATATGTTCCAAAGGAGAACGGCCGCCGATATGACCATTGCAGTTAAAGGCGGGGTATAAATGTGTGCGTGATCTAATGATTAAAACCCAAAGAATACTAGTAAACACCTTCTATATGTTCCAAAGGAGAACGGCCGCCGATATGACCACTGCAGTTAAAGGCGGGGTATAAATGGCGCGGGGGGGGGGGGGGGCGAAAAAGAAAAGAAAACCTTCAAGTCATTTCCAAAGTGGCTACACGCATTTATTTAGTACTATTATTACGCAGAAAGACCCGTGCCTTAATGTTTAACTTATAAACGAGTTGAGGTTATGTAAAGAAGTCAAAACATCGAAAAGGCAAAGCAAAACTATGCATAGAAGTTCGTTGACAGCACACGTGCCATGTGGGAATAAAATAGCGCGAATATCCCCTCCAATCATCGTGCGACGGAGTAATATATTTTCCAGCTATTTTTACAACTCCCCATAAACAAACAACAGTGCCGGGATAAAATTCAGAGCTGTATTAAAAATACATGTCTATATCTTGTATATTTTTTGCTGCTCTATATATTCACAGTTGTATCAAATTAATAAGAAATAAAAGTCTGCATAGTCTCTCTATAAAAATAGTTTAATTTCAGCCTTCTAGATTACGAAAATATAGTTAAAAAGCTCATTTGAGCAATATTTTATACCTCATTTGCTAATTATATTAGTCGGTGTTAAGTTGTTGCCACGCCCCTTTTCGTAAGCTTTCAGAAAATTGAGCATTACTTCTGTAATGCTGAACAGATACTTCTGAACTGGGCCTGTTTTGTAAGGGATCTTTCAGTCTTTCTGCTGGTACCACTGTAACTCCAATAATGCTAGTTTTTCTTTTGTCTTTGGCTGTGTATGTGAACAGTTATTTGTTTTGAACAATATTTACTAATTATTGTTGAATATATGATATAGTTAGGCCAAAACATTTGCAAATGAAAGTTTACAGGCAATGGTTTTACCAAAAACAGAACAGTAAATGTTGAAAATATAAATACAATAGACAATGAAACCACATGTAATATTGAGGTTAGTAGGCCCAGTTCAAGAATACATGTGCTAATCATGACAGAAATTGATAAGTAGCGAGTCCTAAAAGCAGATGAAATGGATGAAGATCTGGCTAAGAAGGCAAGACAAATGAAGAGGAACTTGAAAATAACAAGGGAGATACGTCAAGACGGTCAAGGCTATGCAGCAGGAATATTCATGTTAGAAGTCAGTAATCAAAATATTAACTATAAAGCTGTTTTTGTCAGTCTCACATTTTTTAGCTTCCGGTACACCTTTTAAAAATACTATTCAACCAAAACATATGATTTTTTTGTGTATTAAGCAGACTTATAAGAATAATAATAAGAAGAAGAATGGAACTTTATCGGAGATTCATAATAGTTGTTTAAAAAAATTAAATTATATGAAATTTGAGTGTCTTTCTTAAAAATAAACTAAAAAATTATAACAAATTATCAGTACAAAATTTTCAAATAATAATAGATATTATTCAAGATAAAGTTTTCAGGAACATGCCTGAAAATTTTCATAAACATAACAATGATAATTTCTTAGTTATGTGTACCCAAAAAAATCATGAAAATAGCATTGCGGAGAAGGCTTCTCACCTAAATGGGTGAATTCATTTAAAGCATTTAAGCACACACGCGTACCATTTTCTAAAATTATGTTTTTGTGTGTTGTTTTTACTCAGAGTGATTCCAATTTGTATTTCCGATTGAAATCTGGGTTTCGAATTTTTAAGTGGAGTAGAATACTTTGTTATTATAAGTGCATGGATAAACATGGAGAATTTAATGTCAGGACGGCACGTTGGACATGGTAGCTCAATCGCTTAGAGCGACTGGACGAAACAGGAAGATCCGTGTTTCAAATCCCGGTCTTGGCATTGAAATTTTCAGGTTGGCTCTATCAACAACCTTAGAAAACATACGGCTAGTGTGAAGAAATTATTAATTTCTATCAATTAACTAAAATAATAAGAGTTAAATGATGAAGCCTGGGACTCAAGTACTTATGATAGTAAGTTGCCACAAACGGAGTATCTCGAATACGAGAGCCCCTAGTGGTGTACCGGGGAAATATACGAGTCAAAAGGAGAATTTAATGTCAGGACGGCACGTTGGCCATGGTAGCTCAATGGTTTAGAGCGACTGGACCGAAACCAGGAGATCCGTGGTTCAAATCTCGGTCATAGCATTGTATTTTTCTAGCTGACTCTATCTATCAAAGGAACAACGTTTTATGTGAACATTTGTGACGAATTTATATGAATTGTTAATGGCAAGGGGTTGTTATATTTGTTTAATGCGACTGTATTATTATTTATTGAAACTCAGAACTTACACTTTCAATGAAATGTCCCTGAGGCAATAATATAATTTGGTTGGAATAGTTCCTCTCCTTAGGTGAGTACGAGAAAAACACTCAACATTTAATGCAATTCAAAATAAATTGTAAAATGAGTGTTACAGAAGAAGAAGAAGGGACAGCTGTACAGATCAATCAAGCAGAGAAGAAAGTAATATTCGTTAATGAAGATAAAGCAAATGGTAATTTCGTAGCTCCAGAAATGCATTGCTGCTGCAGCCTAGCACAAAAACAGTAATAGCATTGCGTGAAGCGGTAGATGGTGCCCTTAAATCCGACTGGAGGGTTGAAGTGTAATTATCACAGTTGGCTAGCTTATAATGACAGTAATGCATGCTCGGACAAGAGCTATTGCATGCGAGCCGGTTGGCTACCGACAAGACACTACTGTGCTTCTCGAATGATCACACAAGCGTGTAGTACAACTCCTTTGTATCTCCGCCATGTTTCACTCTGGAAATTTCCTAGCCTCTCGGTGCATAGGGGAAGAGGTACCTAGAATAGAAATAAATTACTTAGACGCTTTACATATACGTTTTTATAAGTATCCTAGAATATTTTGAGTAAAACAATTGAGTAAACCACATTTTTTTTATTTATCCAGATTTATTGAACCCTATTTTACTCAGTGGTATATTAGAGTTAGAGTTGATACATAAAAATATACAATTTTAACAAAAATATTTTAAATACTAGAAGGAAGAAAATATGTTATAATCTAATGAATATTAATTTATACTATTTGAGACGTTTAAACACTTAGTTTATAAACATCATGAAGTACTTATACTGTTGTGGCTTCATTAGCAATGATGTGAGCGGAGCAGAAAATTCAGTTCCTAGAGATCTTGTTTTCGCATGGCCCTTCTGACCGTTTCAGGGCTGTCAGTTCCAGTTCTTCCTGAAACTCACCACAATCACCGAAGAACTGTACGCGGATTCCGTTTTACCTTCCGCATAATATAAGACTCCTGCCTATCGTTAAGAAGTTTTGGTCGCCCTGGCTTTACTCGAGATTCAGTTCTGTCTTAATACTTATACTGATGCATTAAGTCACTAACTGTAATTTTGCTAAGATTCACAATCTCTGCTATTTACCGGTATGTTTTCTCTTCATAGCCTCTGTTCAAAGATACTCTACTTTCCTCTGGGCCCCATACTATGCTCTTGCCTTCTTCTTGGTGCACAGTTGACGTACTTCTTCCACGATGTTGTTTTGTCTACTGACAGACTTTACCTACTCGTTTGCATCCGATTCCTTTTGTGTCGTAAACTCATGATGTAAACAAGGTTGAATGGGGAAGCTCTTAGTTTTAACACATTTTCAATCCCTAAAATGGATATTCATAGCAACTGATCTTTGCTTAACACAAGAAGTACCTTGAGATTGATACACATAATCTGTTATGCTTTATAGAGCACTCCATAGTGAAATGCAAAGTCTGTCCGATTATTTATGAGAGTCAGTATATATTAATAATGGAATCCTACGACAGTAATCTATTGAAAACTTTAGATTTTATTATACATATAATTCGTGCAACAAAGTTCAGGATATTAAAGTCACAGCTTATACTGAAAAAGTAATGCTAGGCCTCATGAAATTGCTCAAACCAAACCATAATAAATATTGGACAAAATTTAGGTTTAGTATTGCGGCATACTTCAGTGTCATTAAGTTGCAAAACCGCATATTATATAATTTGTTTGGGTTCTTGTGGTTGAAATCTGGAGCTATGCGTTCGAGTTGTTGCCCAGTTGGTTGCCCAGTGGAATCAACAATTCTCAGATGACTGTGAAACTTTGTTTAATTATCTTGTAGTGTGTTTGTTCATTTGAGACTGAGTTGCAACGGTGACCACCTCCAATTAAATTCTACCAACGTATTATATTTTCTTCACCCGACTAATACGTCTGACTTCTTCAAGTATGATGTAGCAAGTCTTTTACTAAATGTTACATTTTATTCTCCCGACCAACACTAACAAGTCTCACCTCTTGAAGTATGATCTAGCAAGCAAGTTTTACTAAGATATTACATCTTCTTCCGACTAATAGGTCTCACCTCCTGAAGGACGATCTAGCAAGTCTTTTACTAAATGTTACATTTTCTTCTCCCGACCGACACTAACACGTCTCACCTCTTGAAGTACGATCTACCAAGTCCTTTAGTAAATGTTACATCTTCTTCTCCCGACCGAAACTAACAAGTCTCACCTCTTGAAGTATGATCTAGCAAGCAAGTTTTACTAAGATATTACATCTTCTTCCGACTAATACGTCTCACCTCCTGAAGGACGATCTAGCAAGTATTTTACTAAATGTTACATTTTCTTCTCCCGACCGAAAATAACACGTCTCACCTCTTGAAGGACGATCTAGCAAGTCTTTTACTAAATGTTACATTTTCTTCTCCCGAACGAAACTAACACGTCTCACCTCTTGAAGGACGATCTAGCAAGTCTTTTACTAAATGTTACATTTTCTTCTCCCGAACGAAACTAACACGTCTCACCTCTTGAAGGACGATCTAGCAAGTCTTTTACTAAATGTTACATTTTCTTCTCCCGACCGAAACTAACACGTCTCACCTCTTGAAGTATGATCTAGCAAGCAAGTTTTACTAAGATATTACATCTTCTTCCGACTAATACGTCTCACCTCTTGAAGTACGATCTACCAAGTCCTTTAGTAAATGTTACATCTTCTTCTCCCGACCGAAACTAACAAGTCTCACCTCTTGAAGTATGATCTAGCAAGCAAGTTTTACTAAGATATTACATCTTCTTCCGACTAATACGTCTCACCTCCTGAAGGACGATCTAGCAAGTATTTTACTAAATGTTACATTTTCTTCTCCCGACCGAAAATAACACGTCTCACCTCTTGAAGGACGATCTAGCAAGTCTTTTACTAAATGTTACATTTTCTTCTCCCGAACGAAACTAACACGTCTCACCTCTTGAAGGACGATCTAGCAAGTCTTTTACTAAATGTTACATTTTCTTCTCCCGAACGAAACTAACACGTCTCACCTCTTGAAGGACGATCTAGCAAGTCTTTTACTAAATGTTACATTTTCTTCTCCCGACCGAAACTAACACGTCTCACCTCTTGAAGTATGATCTAGCAAGCAAGTTTTACTAAGATATTACATCTTCTTCCGACTAATACGTCTCACCTCTTGAAGTACGATCTACCAAGTCCTTTAGTAAATGTTACATCTTCTTCTCCCGACCGAAACTAACACGTCTCACCTCTTGAAGTATGATCTAGCAAGCAAGTTTTACTAAGATATTACATCTTCTTCCGACTAATACGTCTCACCTCTTGAAGTACGATCTACCAAGTCCTTTAGTAAATGTTACATCTTCTTCTCCCGACCGAAACTAACACGTCTCACCTCTTGAAGTATGATCTAGCAGCAAGTTTTACTAAGATATTACATCTTCTTCCGACTAATACGTCTCACCTCTTGAAGTACGATCTACCAAGTCCTTTAGTAAATGTTACATCTTCTTCTCCCGACCGAAACTAACACGTCTCACCTCTTGAAGTATGATCTAGCAGCAAGTTTTACTAAGATATTACATCTTCTTCCCACTAATACGTCTCACCTCCTGAAGGACGATCTAGCAAGTCTTTTACTAAATGTTACAATTTCTTCTCCCGACCGAAACTATCACGTCTCACCTCTTGAAGTATGATCTAGCAAGCAAGTTTTACTAAGATATTACATCTTCTTCCGACTAATACGTCTCACCTCTTGAAGGACGATCTAGCAAGTAAGTTTCCTCGACTTCGCGATTCAGTTCGAACCTTATTCTGCTCCTCACTCTCACTTATCACATGACCAAAATAGCTCACCCTTCTCTCCATTTTTTCAAATCTTACATTATTATTGGTTTCTTATTTATTTCGATTTATTTTTCATTGGTTTCTAAAACTCATCTAACTCATTTACTTAACGCCTACCCTGAGTTCTGACACGCCTACCCTGGGCTCTCTGTAACGGTATACATCGTTATCACATCAGTAAACTAACCTTCATGCTTCATCGCACCCTGAAAGCCTTTTTGTCTCAATGCATTCCATGGTACTAGCGATCTATGGTTCTAAGACGTTCAACCCTTTCTGACACAAAGAAGATAACGGTCCTCTTTCCTGTCGCTTACAGCGTGTAGATTTTACCCGAGTATTCTTCCTACCTTGCCTTGATGCTGACATGCCTTGCTATATTGAATTATGTTCTTTCATCCTCATTCTTTAACTAAACCGCTATTTTATTCATCATCCTAACCACTCTAATTTCATATTAATATAATAAAATTTCTTTATATATTGGTTTATCAAAGCATTTTTTATTTATTAATATTTATTTCTTCAATATCGAGATTTCTATTAATTTATTGCCTCGTAATCGCTGTCTGATACTGACTGCGGTTACAGTATCCTCATTGATCTATAGGCACTTGTTTAACCAAAAGTTGGGAATAACCAAAGGTGAGCAAACTTCAAATTTTCACCTGAAATCGCAATGCAACAATTAGAGCTTTCTTTATGCCTCCTGTATCCGTATTTAGTTATCCATGATATAAATGATGTCAAAGAACTTTCTCGTTATATTCCTTAGATGTTGTCACACACATTTTCTAGTTACATGATTTCTGTAAAGCTGAAATCCCAACCAGGCGATATCCCGCCAACTCTTCAGCGAACACAGGATATCAGATAGAGAAGAAGAAATCACGGCATGCTGAAAGCTGCACGACCTGAATTGAATCTCATCTTAATTAAATTACTTAGCACGTGAGGTCTTGGGTTCATCGCCCGCTAATTCCCGCCTGTGTGTGGGTGCTAAAGCGCAAACATCGTGACGAGGAAGTACTTTGCACTTCACGATGATGACAATCTGCAGGAAACACGACATCTCAACCGTCCTCTACCTTCTTTACATTGTAGCAGTAATTAATTATATAGTTGATCGGCAAATGTCAAACAGAGCAAACATCTACATTTGATCCTGCATAACAAATGACTACTTTGTCTAACCAAGTATTGTAACATTTTGATTATCATTCATCCGGTTGGCTTCCATCTTCCAAAAGAATTAGAATACAAAATCATTATAGAAGAAAAAAATTAGAAACCTAAAGATGCCCGTCTCGGTAGCATAGATGGTAGCGTGTCTACCTCACGTTCAAGAGGTCCCGAGTTCGAATCTCGGTCAGGGTGAATTACCTGGATAAGGTTTTTCCGGGGTTTTCCCTTATCCTTAAAGACGAATGTCAGGTAGCTCTAAGCTCCAAGGACCCCGGACTCATTTGAGCATCATTTCATCCAATCCATTCACCGTCAGATTTGACTTAACGTTGGAGGACGTAAATTAAAAAAAAATCCGAAATAAAAACTGTTGATCCTTTCAATCTGTAAACGTTTATAGATATTATCCTTTTTTCTGCCCCGTTTCATGGAAACATGTGGATACTGACGGAAGGGTGGCGAAAAAATTTCTTCCACGAGTCATAAAAATACATGTATTCCGTCATTCATTAGTATGTGATAAGTAAATGTACAGCCACAAGGTGATAATGAAATGAAATGTGTAGTGTTTAACGCCCGCTTTTACTACATACGGCACCGCAGGTGATGACACTGATGATACATGAGATGAAGATGGAGCACCGGTGGAATGAGATGGCGGGGGAAACCGGAGATCCCGGAGAAAACCCGCCCCAGCGCCGTGTTGTCCACCACAAATCTCACTTTGCGGTCGCCTGGGATCGAACCCGGGCCGCCTTGGTGAGAGCCAAGCGGTCTAACCACTGAGCAGCTAGGTGATAAGATGTTTAGATATCAACGTTTCGGGAGTGTGCATCTCTCCCATCATCAGGATACTTATAAAATGTTATAGCCACAAATGACATACTGGATATAACACAACTATAAACAAAGACAAAACACTATCAAAATCGTATTACTGAACAAAAGACTGTTTTCAGAAAATTAAATGCCAGGTCAGGAGATGGCGTGAGTATAGAAAACTGTGTCAAAGAAACGTAACTACTTAACTCAATTATCAAGCTGTATTGATCATTGCTTCTTAATTCGATGGATTTCCATTTTTAAGGCCGGTTTCCAAGAGCAGCTGAACTGAAATCCAGCATCACGATTAAGCGTGCTTCTTTCAGAGGAAATCGTCAAAGACTCCTTAATTCTCCGCTCCCAGTAACTGTTGCATTTTGCCAAGATGGTGGTCTCCCGAAAATTGGCTCTATAGTCGTTATCAAAATAATGCTCTGCCAGCCCAGGCTTCTCAGGTTGCATTAAACGAATGCTCCGTTCATGTTCGATTATTCTAGTAGCGATGGTCTTTCCGGTTTGTCATATATACGGTTTCCCACATTCACAGGGAATGCGGTAGACTCCCGGAACTTCAAGTCCAGTTTGTCTTTCACTGGTCTCAACAGATGTTTAATCTTCTGCGGTGGCCTGTGGATGGTCTCGATGTTGTATTTGGCGAGAATTCTGCTGATTCTGCCGGATAGATTGCCGGTAAACGGGATACAGGCTGTAGCGGTAGGCTTATCTGACGCTTGCTGTATTACAGGTTTCCCTTTCCTAGCTTTGGTGATCGAGAATTCTGCTGATTCTGCCGGATAGATTGCCGGTAAACGGGATGCAGGCTGTAGCGGTAGGCTTATCTGACGCTTGCTGTATTACAGGTTTCCCTTTCCTAGCTTTGGTGATCGAGAATTCTGCTGATTTTGCCGGATAGGTTGCCGGTAAACGGGATGCAGGCTGTAGCGGTAGGCTTATCTGACGCTTGCTGTATTACAGGTTTCCCATTCCTAGCTTTGGTGATCGAGAATTCTGCTTCTGCCGAATAGGCTGCCGGTAAACGGGATGCAGGCTGTAGCGGTAGACTTATCTGACGCTTGCTGTATTACAGGTTTCCCTTTACTAGCTCTGGTGAAAGAGGCTGCTGATTCTGCCGTATAGATTGCTGGTAAACGGGATACAGGCTGTAGCGGTAGGCTTATCTGACGCTTGCTGTATTACAGGTTTCCCTTTCCTAGCTTTGGTGATCGAGAATTCTGCTGATTCTGCCGGATAGATTGCCGGTAAACGGGATGCAGGCTGTAGCGGTAGGCTTATCTGACGCTTGCTGTATTACAGGTTTCTCTTTCTTAGCTTTGTTGATCGAGAATTCTGGTGATACTGCCGGATAGACTGCGGTAAACGAGATGCAGGCTGTAGTGGTAGGCTTATCTGACGCTTGCTGTATTACAGGATTCCCTTTCCCAGCTTTGGTGATCGAGGCTGCTGATCTGCCGGATGGATTGCCGGTAAACGAGATGCAGGCTGTAGCGGTAGGCTTATCTGACGCTTGCTGTATTACAGGATTCCCTTTCTTAGGTTTGGTGATCGAGGTTGCTGATCTGCCGGATAGATTGCCGGTAAACGGGATGCAGGCTGTAGCGGTAGGCTTATCTGACGCTTGCTGTATTACAGGATCCCCTTTCTTAGCTCTGGTGATCGTGGCTGCTGATTCTGCCCTATAGATTGCTGGTAAACGGGAAGCAGGATGTAGCGGTAGGCTTATCTGACGCTTGCTGTATTACAGGTTTCCCTTTCCTAGCTTTGGTGATCGAGGCTTCAACGTCATATTGGGAGTAGCCTTTACGTCCTTCAACATTTAGTAATATAGGACGATGAATGAAATGGGTGAAATAATGCTCAATGCGTCCGGAGTCCAGGGAGCTTACAGTTACCCGACATTCGTTTTGAAGGACAAGGGAAAACCCCGGAAAAGCCTTAGCCAGGTAACTCACCCTGACAGAGATTCGAACTTGGGACCTCTTGAACGTGAGGCACACATACACACATACACACTGCGCTACACACACATACACAACCACACACAAACACACACACACACATTTTTGAAAATGCTTTTGATGGATGGAAGTCTCATAACATGTATTTCTGGTGAAATTTTGGTATAGAACTTTTGGATGAAATTCTTCTTATCTTACAGTAAGAGAAAGTAAAAACTGTTGCATATTAAATGTCATTAACTGTCAATAAACATCATCTGCTTGTATACTTTTAACGAAATTGGGTAAACATTCCCTTAATTTTGGGAACATAGAAATCTTGCACTAAATCAATAAATTTGGGTAAACATTAAAATATTTGATAGGATAGAGCCAGACTGAAAAATTCAATGCCATAGCCGGGATTTGAACCACGGATCTTTTGGTCTCCGTCCAGCCTCTCTAACCATTTAAGCTACTATGGCCAACGTGCCAAAATGACATTAAATTCTCCAACTGACTCGTGTTTTTCCCGGTAAATCACTAGGAGTTCTCATAAACACATGAGACAATTACCCTAATGACGACTTACTATGCTGTAAGTACTTTAAGGCCCGGGCTTTATAGTTCAGACCACTATTAGGTACAGTTGATGGAAATTAATTGTTCTTTCACACTAGCCGTGTGTAGGACGCACTATGAAAGAGTAGAGCCAGACTGAAAAATTCAATGCCATAGCCGGCATTTGAACCACGGATCTTGTGATCTCCGTCCAGCCGATCTAAGCCACTAAGCTCCTATGGCCAACATGCCGATATGACATTAAATTCTCCAACTGACTCGTGTTTTTCCCGGTAAATCACTAGGAGTTCTCATAAACACATGAGACAATTACCCTAATGACGACTTACTATGCTGTAAGTACTCTAAGGCCCGGGCTTTATAGTTCAGACCACTATTAGGTACAATTGATGGAAATTAATTGTTCTTTCACACTAGCCGTGTGTAGGACGCACTATGAAAGGGTAGAGACAGACTAAAAAATTCAATGCCATAGCCGGGATTTGAACCATGGATCTTCTGGTCTCCGTCTAGCCGCTTTAACCATTGAGCAACTATGGCCAACGTGCCAATGTGACATTAAATTCCCCAACTGACTCGTGTTTTTTCCTGCAAAAAGCCTCAAAAATGACACAATGCCTCCTGCTCAGTTATTTAAATTATAGGTGAAACCGCCATTTTCACTCCGAAATCAAAAACATTTTCAGAAATCATAATTAGAGCTACGAACTTAATGTATTAACAAACCTTAAATGAAGTTTTTGAATACTTTACATAATGTGCACCAAAGTTTTGGCTTAAGCCAGACGTTTCAATGAGTGCTACGTTAGTTCTTTTGCAATCATTTATCTATCTTCATAGATTTCCATTTACGTTACAAAGGGACACACGTGCAACTTTGGGAGAATATAATAAACAATTGGGAGATTACATTACACTATTTATATCTCAGAAAAGATGTTGGAAGTGTCCTCCACCAGCATCTATACATGTTTGCACCCCTCTCACCATATTCTCTGAAGTTTTACGGAGAGTATCCTCGCCAATGTTACTTTTTCGGTTCGAATGGATTCCTTGAGAACATCAACTGTGCGTGGTCTGTTCTTGTACGCTCTAGTTTTTAGATAGCCCGACAAGAAACAATCCGGTGAGGTTAGGTCAGGGGATCTGGGTTGCCACAAACCTTTTGACATTACTCGATTATCAAAGAAACTGATTACAAGTACCATGGTTTCATTAGATGTATGGCACGTTGCTCCATCTTGCTGGAAATAATCTTCTCTCAATTCGATACCATCTCCGTAAAGCTGTCTATAAATACCACAGTCTAATATTCTGCTTTTATACTTTTAACGAAATTGGGTACACTTTCCTTAAATTTGGAAGCATATTATCGTATGTGCACTAAATCTTGCAAAGCACTTCAAGAAACTTGGGAAAACATTAAAATATTTTTTGAAAAGCCTAAAAAATGACACCATGCCTCCTGCTCAGTTACTTGAATCATAGGTGAAACCGTCATTTTCAATCCAGATTAAAAAAAACTTTTTCAGAAATCATAGTTAAAGCTACGCACTTAATAAAGCGTTAAAAAACCTTAAATGAAGTTATTTTAATATTTTACATAATGTTCACAAAGTTTTGGCTTAAACCAGAAATTTCAATGAGTACTACGTTTGCTTTTTTACAAGCATTTATCTATCTTCAGAGTTTCCCATTTGCATAACAATACAATATATAAGAACGCAGGGAAGCATCACAAGTTGCAGAAAAAATTAAGTTAATTTCTGAATAGTATTCAAATTATATGCTACAATATGAATATTTTGGGTGCATTTTGGAGAAAATAAACAAAACTAAGAGTTTCTAAGATACACCAAACTCTTTGTTTTGGCGGAAATTTCATGAGGTTTGTAATCGCAGTCAGTATCAGACAGCGTTTAGGAGGCAACAAATTAAAGAAATCTCGATATTGAAGAAAGGAATATTAATTAATAAAATAATGATTTGATAAACCAATATGTATATGTATAAAGAAATCTTATTATATTAATATGAAATTAGAATGGTTGGGATGATGAATAAAATAGCGGTTTAGTTAAAGAATGAGGAAGAAAGAACATAATTTAACATAGCAAGGCATGTCAGCATCAAGGCAAGGTAGGAAGAATACTTGGGTAAAATCTACACGCTGTAAGCGACAGGAAAGGGGACCGTTACCTTCTTTGTGCCAGAAAGGGTTGAACGTCTTAGAACTATAGATAGCTAGTAGCAAGGAATGCATTGAGACAAAAAGGCTTTCTGGGTGCGATGAAGCATGAAGGTTAGAACTTCCTATTTTGCTGATGTGATAACGATGTATACCGTTACAAAGAGCCCAGGGTAGGCGTGTCCGAACTCAGGGCAGGCGTTAAGTAAATGAGTTAGATGAGTTTTGGAAACCAATGAAAAATAAATCGAAATAAATCAGAAACCAATAATAAAGCAAGATTTGAAAAATGGAGAGAAGGGTGAGCTATTTTGGTCATGTGAAAAGTGAGAGTGGGGAGCAGAATTAGGTTCGAACTGAATCGCTAAGTCGAAGAAACTTACTTGCTACATCGTCCTTCAAGAGGTGAGACGTGTTAATGTCGGTCGGGAGAAGAAAATGTAACATTTAGTAACAGACTTGCTACATCATACTTGAAGAAGTCAGATGTGTTGGTTAGGAGAAGAAGATGTAATACATTGGTAGAATTTAATTGGAAGTGGTCACAGTTGCAACTCAGTCTTAATAGAAAAAACAAACTACAAGATAATTAAACAAAATTTCACAGTCATCTGAGAATTATTGCTTCCACTGGGCAACCAACATCTACAAATCAATTTTCCTATAACCATTCACATGAGAAGAGAACTCATAGCTCCAAATTTCAACCACAAGAACCAAAACAATTTAAATAATATGCGGTTTTGCAACTTAATGGCTCTGAAGTATGCCGCAAGTTCTTTGCCAAGTGCCCTTAAAACTTTTATTCCCTATATATCAAGATTAATACTTTTTCTTTGGTGAAGTATCAATTTATAATTTTTAGTGATATACAATTATCTGTTTTTTCTTCAGAGAAATAAGGCTATAAGAAGTTGTGCTTATACTTTTCTTCATTGTTGCTTATGAAAGTGTATGTTCTTGTCCAAGAAGAATAGGAAGATTTATAGCTCATTACTGCTGTAACGACTTAGGTGAGTCTTCAAGGTGAACGCGAGGACATCTGTACAGCGCTGAAAGTAAATTGTGACCTAAATAGTTAACTAGACCGTTCCAGGAATCGAACGTAATTACAACATTAGCATCTGCAATGGCTGTTGGCAACAAAATAATGAAAACTAATTGAGGAATCTTAGGGTAATTTCTGACAGATGGTTGGCTCCCGCTGACACATACGCACGAACAGCTTTGGTACCTTTGTTTGCTCTTTCTTTCAGCGAATTTGGGTTTATTAGCCTCAATTATGACTAAAAGATGTATGTTCTCATTGCAAAAGATTGTAGCAAATTATGTACCAACATACTACCTTACTTGCAACATACAATATTATCTCTGAGTTAGAAGCACTTTGAAAGTTGAGAACGGCAACGATGAAAGATGTGTGCAACACTCGTCAAGCGTATCTCAATACAATAAGTGCTCTTTTTACTCTCTCAAAATGGTAATTACTTTTTGTGTATGCGATTCAGAGCTGAGTAACGAAGTTTTCGGAAAGAAAAAGAGTTTCTGCAACACAGTCATTTGCCTAGTAGACACGCCATAAGTTCTACAATTGTGACCTATCTATCGCGCCTAGCACCGCTCAGGAGGAAGGGATTTACTGAAAGAACAAATGAAGGCTATAGACCACAGGCAAATGTTAAACAGAGACGCGCTGAAGTTCCAGCCAGTCTCTAACACATCCCACTGCTGGAGTTGTCAACAACTCACAATACTTTGGTGTCCACGGAGGGTTTACTCTTTCATTTGAGCAAACATACACCCGAGTCTAAATGGTTACAACATTGCAAAGCTTTATGGTATGATGAAAATGCGGAGATAAATAACGAAAACGCAGAAGGCAACGTCACATATCCAGGATATTTCATTTTAATTGAAGAATTATAAGAAGCACTCATAAAAACTAAAAATAGAAAAGCAATGAGCCAAGATGGATTAAACGCACAATTATTTAAATATAGGGGGGGGGGAGGTTACTGCTAAAGCTTCGACTACTACATTTCTATATGTGCTGGAAGAAGCAATGTATCCCAGAAGATTGGCTTATGGCCCAAACCATCACTATCTTTAAGAGAGGGAAACGGAATGACTGTAGCAATTACAGAGGAATACGTTTACTGGATACGGCCTATAAAATATTTGCTAAAATAATAAACAAAAGGTTGCAGAATATAGCTGATCTCGGAAGAACAAAGTGGATTTAGATGAGGCAGATCCTGTGCAGACAACATTCTTATTATTAAACAACTAAATGAAAAACATAGGAAGCTTAATAAAGAAACACATATGGCGTTTATTGACTTTGAGAAAGCCTTCGATAGGGTAAATCGATGCAAAATGTGGCAAATATTGGATGAACGAGGATAACCACAACAATTAGTAAAATGATACAATGCTTCTACTTCCAAACAAAAATAAATGTGTGAACAATGGTAAAATTTCTAGAAAAAAAAATCTTACTAATCAGGGTGTCAGACAAGGGTGTACTTTATCACCTACACTTTTTAGTATTCATATTGACGATCTAGTGTGCAAATGGAAGCAGCTAGTGAATGTAGGTTTTAAAATTTCAAATAAAAACTTTTTAAATATTTTATTGTTTGCTGACGACTTAGTTATTATACAAAATAGTGAGTCTGCTCTGCAAAAATCTATCTTTAAACTTAGTGAACTTTGTAAGCAATATAATATGAAAATTTCTTTTATAAAATCAAAGGTAATGACATTCAGTGAGAAAGAGCCAATTAGAACAAAAATAGTTATAAATAATCGTTGCTTTGAACAGGTCAGCCATTTTAACTACTTGGGAACTGATGTTAGTTATGACAAGGAATATGATGTCTACAATAAAATATGCAAATTTCAAAGAGTGTGTGGTACAATAAATAGAACATTTAGAAACAAAATACGTAAAGAAACAAAATTAAAGTTCTACAAAGTAATGGCTGTACCTATACTGACATACGGAAGTGAGACTTGGACGTTAACTAAAAAGCAACAGAGTAAAATACAGGCTTCAGAAATGAAATTCTTGAGAAGTGTGAAAGGATGCACGAAGAGGGACTTAATAAGAAATGAAAATGTAAGAGAAGAGCTGGACATTTTTAGTATGAATGATAGGTTAAAAGACCTCAAACAAAAATGGAAGGAACATGTTGAAAGAATTCCAGATAATAGACTTACAAAACAAATATAACAGTATCATCCAAAAGGTAAGAGATCGGTGGGCAGACCCAGGAAATGATGGCTGGAGGACTTCGAAGGCGGATCAGGCACTTGATTGCCTATGACATGAAGTGAGGAAGAAGAAGACGAAGAAGAAGAAGGAGGCCATCTTATCACACACCATGTGCCATTAAAACTAAAAGCACATCTGTAAAATATGAAGGTGAATGATAGGGAAATGAATGAAAACGAAATCGTGGCAAATTATAAACCAATATACAAGCCTGATAACTTTATTTTAGTTTTCTAACTCAGGACACAGTTGTCAACCTAGTTAACTTACAGAAAAATAAACCCAACAAAACCTACATTAACTAAACTAAGCTACTCGTTTAACCGAGTTCGGGCGGTTCCATCTATGGCCCGTATTCCGAAGGCTCGGAATTGAGCCCCGTGGCCGACCCTACCTGACCCATGCGTTTTTACGGCATTTTCACAGATCGCCAGGAGAATGTGGTGTACTTAATTACACACACACAAACACACACACACACACACTCACACACACACACACTCACACACACTCACACACACACTCACACACACACACTCACACACACACTCACACACACACACACACACACACACACACACACACACACACACACACACACACACACACACACACACACACACACACACACACACACATATATATATATAAGCTCGAGGGGCCCACCCCGTTAGCATGGTGGTAGAATGCCTCACGTTCAAGAGGTCCCGAATTCGAATCTCGGTCAGGGTGAGTTACCTGGATAAGGTTTTTACCAGGGGTTTCCCTTATCCTGAAAGACGAATGTCTGGTAACTCTAAGCTCTACGGACCCTGGGATCATTTGAGCACCATTTCACCCTTTCATTCACCGTCCGATATGACTTAATGTTGGAGGACGTAAATTACACAGAAAAAAAAGCACGAGGATATCTACCAGGCCAAATCCACATAGAGTAAAGACTGACTCCCCTCTAGTGACCAGGGAGCTAAAGAGCTGTTCCAAAAGGGCGCCCGCCACCTCCGTGGGGCTTTCCATTGGAAAACACCTAGAAACTAACAAGCCCTCCCATCTGGTCCTATGGACTCAAGACGGGATGGAAGTGGATACGCCACTTACGCGCGCCAACTCCAAAATGGGAAGGCTACCGATGTGACCTCGGAGGGGCCGCCTGGTGATCCAGCACACCTTCTACTAGCTATGCTGGCTAGTACGCGGGAATATATGACTCTCTCAATCCCCCTCCCGTAAGGGAGGAGATCCGTCCCCTACAGCTGTTGTGGTGCGAGCACTGAGGACCCTTAGCACTTGTGGTACCACTGACGTTACTAGAGGAACCTCGGGCCGAACATTCGAGCCCCTCCCTGAGTGGGAGTTGTTCGGATTGGGTTGGACTCGAGGGGGCCGTGCGTTCCCGACACCCACGGGAAATTCGGTACCTCCGGCCAGCCTACGGCCGCCCGGAGGGCGTAGAGGGTTGCCTAATACGTCCAGGGCACTAGCCTGCACAGCTAGTAGCAAGTGTGCTAGGTCAGCGGCGGCCCTAACAATGCTATTTGGTAGCTGGTCCATTTTGGATTGGCACGTAAGTGGCGTATCCACCTCAATCCTGCTGCCGTGTGCAGTAGGAGGGGGGCAGTTTATAAAATAGGTACTGTCCTATGGAAAAGAACCCAGGAGGCCGGTTCCGGTCCTACGGTTCCGGGAGTAATGGGGGTAGAACCACAGGCATCCATTTTCCCTCAACTCCGTCCGGAGACGTACCCGATCTACCACGGGTATCGGGAACCACTGCTACCTCGAGTCCAACCCAATCCGAACAACTCAGAATCAGGGAGGGGCTCGAATGTTCGACCAGAGGTTCCTCTAGTAACATCAGAAGTACCACGAGTGCTAGGGGTCCGCAGCGCCCACATCACGGCAGCTGAAGTGGACGGATCTCCTCCCCTACGCGCAGTTAATTATATCCCCCGAAATTGCTGTCCCTCCATTTCATCTCCATTATCATTTAACACCATCTCTCATCTGGTAGTGTCTTTCAGATGGAAGTGTCGGCGAGTTCTCGGTTGTGCATGGCCGGTGATATGCTCTGTGAAAAACTTCCTCCTCCAGTAGGAGCTTGGTCCGAGCTTGGTCTGGTGGGGCCATTTGCGGACCTTAAGTGCCGGGGAGTTAACAACTGCTAAAGTGTGCCCTTTGCACTTTCGTGGTTCCTTGGGATGGCCACCTTGTATCTCCTCTCACCTCATCCCTCCTCTCGGGGATGCCCAACTTGAAGACATAGGTACAATAGATCAAGACTGGTCGCAATGCTGAATTCCCTCCGTAATCCAGTCTTATCCAAGCTACTCGTTTGCAATAATTCCAAACTAAAATAGATAGAGCCAACATGAAAAATTCAATGTCACGGATCTCCTGGTTTCCGTCCAGTCGCTCTTACCCACTGAGCTACCATGGCCAATTTGCCGTCATAGCATTAAATTCTCCAATTGACTCGTATATTTTCCCGGTAAACCACTAGGGGGTCTCGTATCCGACATACACCGTTTGTGGTGACTTACTATTGTAAATACTTGAGTCCCAGGCTGCATCATTTAACTATTATTATTTTGGTTAATTGGTGAAAATAAATCGTTCCTTCAACCTAGCCGTGTCTAGGCTAACGTTTAGGATAGAGAGAGTCAACATGAAAAATTCAATGCCATAGTCGGGATTTGAACCACGAATATCCTGGTTACCGTCCAGGCGCTCTTACCCATTGAGCTACCATGGCCGACGTATCGTCATGACATTAAATTCTCCAGATGACTCGTATATTTCCAGGTAAACCTCTAGGGGCTCTCGTATCCGAGATACACCGTTTGTGACGACTTATTGTTGTAAGTACTTGAAAGTGAGAAATCATTAACTTCCATCTTTAACTTAAATTCCAAATTACTATTTGAAATTTTTCAGTAACTATAAACAACATATTCAAAACTTACTCATACATTTTAAACTTTCAAAGTCAATCGTTCTTTCAACTTCTGACATTAAAATTAAAAATTAAAAAAATATTTTATCAATCGAAATCGCATTCATACATATATTTAAATTTCCATTATTAATATCCACGCATCAATTCCTTTGCTCAAAATAAGGATATTAAAATTGAAGTTGTTAATAAAATTTACAATTAACTTACTATAATACACAGTGAGTATTCAAACCTCAAAATAAAGTATCCATTAACTTTTCATCAATTTAAATTTTATATTATTCGCAGAATGACTCTTCACTACTTCGCACTTGACTACATTCTCCAAAATCCATAAACAGGTACTGACTTCCCTAAATAAACTAAAATTTTAGTAATTAAATCAAAATTTATGAAACTTACAAGATAAATTTTGATTTAATTCAGTAAAATAAAAAATCTTTCAAAATCAAGAATTAAATTTTAACATACTTTAATGGATTTACATAAATTCAGTGCTAGATTCACTTGTTTCCGAAAATTGTATATTATGAATGTGTCAGAATATTCAATGTACTTCTGAAAAGTTTAAAATTGCTATCTTCAGCAAAAGTGTATGTCTGCTCTTACGAACTATCTATGCAGCAAGATCTATTACTTATATTGCTTAATTTGCTTATTTAAGTGTCCTGTGCTACAAAGAGAATGCAATGTATCAGTCTCTTTGGTTCAATGTATTGTTATCTCCATAAAAGGATGGTTGTCATATTTTCTTGGATAAATAATTGAATAATATAAGGTGTTAGATGGTCCGGGTTCGATCCCAGGCCCCCGCAAAGTGAGATTTGTCGTAGATAACATGGAGCTGGAGTGAGTTTCCTCAGGATCCTCCGATTTCCCCCACCATCATTCCACCAATTGCTCCATTGGTGAGGAAGGGAGACAAATTATATATATAAGGCTGTTCAATAAAGAATGATCACTTTTTTTTACATCGTACCTTTACTCAGCCTCGTAATTTTTAAGGTCCTTCTCAAAATAGTCTCCGCTGAATGCGATGCACTTGCCCCAGCTTTTCTGCCAGCTTTCAAAGACATGCTGGAAACCATTACTTGAGAGATCCTTCAAAATTGCCTCTGCAGCCTTCACCACTGCTTCTGATGATGGATAATGCCTCCCACTAAGACGTTTCTTCAAGTAGGACAATAGAAAAATGTCACACAGGGGTAAATTCGGACTATAGGGAGGGTGAGGGATGCACCTCACGTTGAATTTTGCAAGATATTCAGCAACATTGGCAATATGCAGCCATGCATTGTCGTGGTGCAGCCTCCAGCCTGATTCACAGAAATGTGGTCTTTTGCGCCTGATATGGACTTGCAATGTTTTCAGGACATCTCTGTAGTATTGTCCAGTTACTGATGTGTGTGCAGGTACAATATGCTGATAAACCATTCCAAGAATATCAAAGAATGAGATGACCATAACTTTCCCAGCAGAAGCAACCACTTTTGCTTTTTTGGGGGTTGGTGATGAAGGAGATTTCCACACTGAGCTTTGTTGTTTGCTCTCAGGATCAAAATGATGTAGCCAAGTTTCATCAGCAGTGATTATGTTTGAAATAAACTCCTGATCTTCCTCTAACATCAACTTTAGCTGCATGTTATCTCCATTGCAGTGGTAGGTGATACTGAACTTGTCTGAACTTACCTGGTTCTCACAGGCGGGAACCAGGAGTATCAACAATGTAACTACTAGGACGTGTGTGATCACGTTAAGCTAACAGAATATAATAAGATTGAATTTTAGTGCGTAAAATTATGACCGTATAAAAGTTATGATCATTTTTTATTGAACAGTCATCGTATATATAAAGGTGTAGTAGTAGTTCTTAAAATGTTTTTTTTTTTTTTTTTTTGGCCGCGCCGTGGCTCAGTGGTTAGACCACTTGGCTGTCACCAAGGTGGCCCAGGTTCGATCCCAGGCGACTGTAAAGTGAGATTTGTGCTGGACAACACGGCGCTGGGGCAGGTTTTCTCCGGTATCTCCGGTTTCCCCCACCATCTAATTCCACCGGTGCTCCATCTTCATCTCATGTATCTTCAGTGTCATCGCCTGCGGTGCCGTATGTAGTAAAAGCGGGCGTTAAACACTACACATTTCATTAAAATGTCTTCCTCTCTCAGTCAAATGTTACATATGTTAATGTTGGTGGAGGTCATACAAAATTTAAAAAAAAATAGAACAATTAGAAGAAAAAGCATGTTTTGATATATGGTGGTGGTAGTTAAAATTATTTATATTGATTTGGTGAGGGTTGTTTTCTGTATGACGTGCTCAGTGTCCCAGACCACTGCTCAATGATAGGACGAAACAAACTTCAGAAAATGAACACTGCATTGCATCCTTCCTTTCGCCTCACACACTACTTCAGTCCAGGGAAAACCATGAAAAGCACAATTCATAATGGATTGAAAGCCTATAGCTTCCATTGCCGCTGAGCCGCATTTTCCATTGTAAATAACTTAAGTATCAGAAGGATTTTATCACAACAATGTAATAATAAATTTACAATTTTTAATTCAGTTTTGCCCCGGTACATGTTTACCGTTTTGAAAAATAAGAGTTAATATAGCTCAAGTTATAAGTGATATAGTAATAGTAAGTTGTATTAGTTATTGATTCAGCCATCCTTGACTGGACACGATAGTACAATAACATTTTTAAATAAATAGTGATGTATTATTTGGCGATAACAACATGGTGCAGTCAACAAATGCGAATGCATGCCATTTCCTGAACAGGAGTTACAGAAATAACTGTATGGCTTAACTCCAAGTTATGAACCCACCTCGGTAGCGTAAATGGTGGCGTGTCTGCCTCACGTTCAAGAGGTCCCAAGTTCTAATCTCGGTCAGGGTGAGCTACCTGGATAAGGTTTTTTCCCGAGGTTCTCCCTTACCCTTAAAGACGAATGTCGGGTAGCTCTAAGCTCCATGGACCCTGGATACATTTGAGCATCATTTCGCCCATTTTATTCACCGTCCGATATGACTTAATGTTGGAGGACGTAAAATTACAAAAAAAAAAAAAAAAAAAAAAAAAAAAAACCCTCCAAGTTATTACAATTTTATAAATATACAGTTAACCGATACATACAAATATACACGGGGCGTCCAGAAGGTAAGTTCTGTTTCAATTTATCTCCGTTGCAGCGCTGCGATCGCAGTTCCGCACATGCGCTGTAGACGCTCTGTATCAAGAAGAAGAAACGTGCACCATTGTGAGATCGCTGTCAGCCACGTACGTTTTGTTGTGCTTGCTTACAATGTCGGTGTTGATTTACAATCCCGCTGTTGTGAAATCAGATCTGTGAATCGCTTTCTGAATGCTAGGAAAGTGAAACCAATTGAAATTTATCGGCAAATTTGCAATGTCAGAAGGTTTTCTGTTTCTTCACGACAACGCACGACCACACACTGCAAATACGACGAGAAACACTCTACAGGGACTTGGCTGGGACGTGTGTGACCAACCCCCGTACAGCCCTGGCCTCACTCCTAGCGACTTTCATCTGTTTTTGCATCTCAAATCTTACCTTGGCGGTTAACACTTCAACAATGACGAAGAGCTGAAAGAAAATGTTTCCAACTGGTTGAAGACACAGGTGGCAAACTTCTATGAAGAAGGTATACAAAAACTTGTGCCTCACTATGACAAATGCCTGGAAAATTTCGGTAGTTAAGTGGAAAAGTTGTAAAATTTTGTGCAATAAGTAATTTTTCTGTATCTGTACACAATTTAATTTTATTACCAAACAGAGCTTACTTTCTGGACATACCTTATATAACCTCTACAGTAAGCCTTCACATGATAAAATTGAAGTTTAACAGTTAAACCTTTTACATATGAATAGTCGGAGTGTTTTTCTCGCTCTGGATTCCGTAAGAATCACTTGCGATTAACATGTTTCAGCATCTGTCACGTGCTTATCTATTCCCGTAAATGAGCACGTTAAATTAAGGCTGAAGGAATTAGCAGAGGATCGTGATGCAAAGAGATCCAGGTGTTAGTACACTCCACACGCGGGTCACGTCCCACAGCGTCACGACAAAACACGCGCGCTCACATTTTCACACCCACACCCTCTGTTGCCCAGCCGCCTCAATAACCAATGTTCCTTGTGCTAAATCATTAACAGTCTAGGTTGTTGGAGATATACTTTAGCGAAATAACATCTTTATACAATTTTTTATCTTCTGAGCTATTTACCTATGGTGTTCGGGATATTCGGGATTCGATTCTTGTCGAGTGCTCTCTAGCCTAGGGTATTTCACTGGTCGGTAGGTTTATATCTATATCATCACCTGACACAACTGTATAAAATGAATAGAGGCACTCAAAACTACACTAAATGGTTATGCGAGTCCATTTGTTTATTTGTAAGAAAAAGGAATGTTAAAAAGGGCAAAGAAATGACCCCAATAACTAACTATAGAGGTACAGAAGTATTTTTTTTATCTTGAAAAGTGCACAGCGATGCGCAGTGGTATCTGGACGAGTCCACTTCAGAACGGTTACAACTGGAGGGGAGGGCAGGTCAGTTGCGTACCAGTTGCGAGCAACTAAGCACGTGCAGAGCTACTCGGTAATACTACAGTTTGTTTCAAAATGTGTTTGTCTCCTGGTTCCAAGAGAGCATTTATAAATGACGCCTCCTAGCAGTACATTAGGAAATAAAGTGCTGCATTTAAAAATACGAGAAGTAATAACCAATATCCATAGATTTATAAAAAAGGAACAATGGTCTGGGTCAGCTATAAAAATCTGGGGAAGGGTATCTGAGGCAACAGTTGTGTCTGAAAGCAGTTTAGGAGAGTTATTAAGGACAGAAAAGCCATTGGTGCTAGTGCAACAACGTCCTTCTCTATGCCCAGTAAACAAAGATTAAGAACATGCACAAAATCTAATTTGGACGTTTTAATTCAGAAGTAGTTAGGAAAACTATGAATAATTTTTAACGCACAGAAAAACGAAGACCAACTTTTAAGAAAGTGCTTATGAAACTAACAATTCTACTGACTTCCAAAGCAGTGTCTGAACATTAAGAAGAGTTCTTTTGAAGCTAGGATTATTTGAAAAAAAAAAAAATAAAAAAACACTAAGCGTGACAGACAAATTTTAATCGAACATCGCACCATACGTGCAAAAAGGCTTAAGTATTTACGAAATATTCGGAGATATCAAAGTGAAGTTTATGTAGTTTCTATGGATGACAGTTGTTTATCATGCCTGCTGGAGGAAAACAGGGTTTTGTTCCAAATGCCTATGTACTATTTAAGATCTAACAAAAGCGTGGAGATTACTACCATAGTAAGAATTACAACTTAGTTTATAAGAGCTGCAAAACTGGCTTCGACAATGAAATTTGTTTTTAGACACCTTATGCACCTCCCTGCCCTCTCGTAATCTTACGCGTGTGACGCATTGTAGCGATAGGTGCACTATCCCCACTACAGTTGCTACTCATCCCTACCGCGCAGGATTCCTGTCAAGATAAAATAATACATCTGTACACGTCTGTTAAACGTAGTTTACAAGGTGTATGCTAAAATTGTAAACAACCCTTTAAAGCCAATAACAGAAGTGATTTTAGAAGAAGAACTATCAGATTTTAGAACAGGAAGATCTACTAGTGGCAATGTACGAGGGCCCTTCCATAAATAACCGAAGTAATTTTTAATTAATACATAATGGCTTTATTTCACTAACAATTACCTACACGCTTTCGAAGTATTGTCCCTCTGTTGAAATAAAATTATTCCAACAATTTACTCATTCTTCAATACACTCATTGAACCCATTTTAGACAGTCTGTTCAGGATACCCATGACAACATTGTTCAACTCCTTATCACTTTGAAAATGGCGACCACGAAGCTCCTGTTTCACTTTAGGGAAGAGGTGAAAATCGCAGAGTGCGAGATCCGGAGAATAAGGTAGACTGAGGTATGAATTCAATGCCCATTTCTGCGATGACATCTTGAGTTGCACGAGCTCGATGAGTAGGGGCATTATCCTGATGCAATATCCATCCTCTCTTTGCGAGATCTGGTCGCTTTTCGGCGATTTTCTTCTTCAGTGGCCACTTCAGTACGTCACAACAGTAAGCAGCAATTACTGTGAGTTGATTAGTTACAACATGGTCACACAGAATGCCCTGTTAGTCAAAGAATACGAGATGCATAACCTCTCCTGCACTTTTCTGAATATTTGCTTTCTTAGGCCTAGGACTCGATGAACGTTTCCACTGCGAACTCTTCTGTTTTGTTAACGGGTCGTAATGATGGAACCAACTCTAGTCACAAGTGATGACCCTGTTCAGAAAGTCTGGCTTCCATCGTAACCCTCGGAGCCATTCTTGACACGTCATGACACGGTAAGCCTTCTGTTCGTCCTTCTGCACGTACGGCACCCATTTCGCTGCAACTTTTCGATAGCCAAGATCATTGCGACTTATGGCGTCTACAGTTCCAACAGACAAATGCATTATGTCTGCAACTTTCGAAATTGTTATGTGACGATCTTCTCACACAAATGCATCAAATGTGTTAATGTTGACTTTCGGTTTTGCTGTTACGGGTATTCCAGGGCGCGGAGAATCTTGAAGGTCTTCGTGACCCACTTTGAAACGTTTATACCACTCATAGACCTTTGTTTTGCCTAAAGCTTGGTCCTTGTATGCTTGTTGCACCATTTCAAAGGTTTCTGTAGGAGTTTTGTTTAACATAACACAAAACTTTATTGATACGCGTTGCTGCAATTTCAGTTCCATGGTGGGTGCAATAAACATGACCTCACGTATCGGGCTCTAACTCCTAACTGATTGACTCTGCATGACTAACACTCACAGCACTGCTAAAGGAAGGATTCACCTTTCCAGCACTAGCAGCCATGGCGCTCCAGGGCGGATTATTTAAATACAATTTAAAAAGTTCGGTTATTTATTGAAGGACCTCCGTATTTAATATAAAGAGAAATGTAGTAAAAAGACGAGAAGTCATGTTAGAAACTCACATAGCATTTGTAGACTTCGAAAAAGCATTTGACTGTATAAATAGAAATGGATTATGAAGCATAATGGACAAAAGGGAATATCTCCCTCATATAGTAAAACTAATTAAAAGCTTATACACAGAAACAAAAATTATCATAAATATAAGCATTATAAAATCAGAAGTAAAAAAGTAGATGAAGGAATCCAACTAAATAGAAATAAAGACTTAAATGTGATACTCTATGCTGATGATGTAGCAATAATACAACAAAATGAAGAAAGCTTTCAACGTTCCATGTATAAAATTCATTTACTGGAAAAAGAATACAATCTAAATATATCCACAAAGAAAACGAAAATAATGGCACATCGAGGAAAATATTCTGTAAGATCAAAAATAAGCATTGAAAACAAATGCCTGGAACAGCTCTCGAACTTCAGCTGTTTGGGCTGTGATGTAAGTTTTGATTTATACAAATACATAGAAAACAAAATAAACAAATTTCAGCAGATATGTGGGACTATAGCAAAACCATTGAAAAACAAAGCAAGGAAAGAAACAAAGTTAAAATTTTATAAAACGATGGCAGTTCCAGTGCTCAGGTATAGAAGTGAGTCCTGGATATTAAAAGAAAGAGATAAAAGTAAGATACAGGCAGCAGAAATGAGGTCCATAACAGAGTTAAAGAATGTACTATTTTGTGTTTCAAATGGGAAGAGTGCTGGAGTCCAGCTAATCAGATGGTATCTGTCGGAAGGCCCCACTACCTTTGGTGGGATCCCCTTCCAACGACAATTTCGCTCGTCTCACGTAAGGGTAAGCAAATTATATTTTACAAACTTTCAAAATGATGCAGTTGCCAAAATCAAAATTAGAGAAAGCGTTTTCGCAAATTATGTATATTTTAAAATACTATATCTATAATTATAGTTTATGAATTATCTGTTTTTCTAACCCAATAGAACTGCCAGTGGCAGTTCCGTTAAGAGACAATCCGTCATTGTCACTGTCTTCATCGTCTGAGTCTTGCAAATTTATGATTACAGGTTCCAAAATCTCGTCACGTGCTATTTTTTCTTAAAATCATCTTCTTGAAGGTTTTCTGCATGCCTTACGCAGCTTTCCCAGTCCTGTTGTGTTACCTTGTCAATTTCTTCGTGACCAAGTCGGTTAACGTCCGTCAGTGTAAAAGTATTATTTCTGTTTGCAATCTCCCTTTTTATTTGAGCCCACACCAATTCAGTTGGTTTATATTGGCAGTTGTAAGGTGGGGGGGGGGGGGGCGTATTACCTCGTGTCCCGTTTCAATTGCAAGTTGATCCAACTGATACACTTTTTCCGTGCTTTTAAACGAAAGTACTCTGTGCAATAACTCATTTTTAGTTTCTGTTTCCGTAAATTTTTTGAAGAACCTGCACACCTTAAAAATAATACTTCGAGCCTGACTTCACAATACCTGCTTTTTGACTGGCCACTAATTTCACCGTAAGAAACCATTGCACTAATTAACACATATTCTACTGTTGTGTGAAGAACAACTGAATGATATTGATCTGAACTCTCCAGAGTAAATAAATACTTCTTATCCAGCATTCATTCCTAAACATAAGTATACCTCATTCCACAGGCTAACAGGAAATGGAGTGTTTGCTCTTTCTCGAAAATAACACCTTGACTTATTCACAGTAATTCTTTTATCACATGTCAGTAATTTAAATTTAAGTTCTGGGTAATTAAAGGTATATGTACATACACACACACACACCAACCACTTTGAACTCTCTAGAGTAAATAGAGATTACGAACCATTCATAAACAAAGATATAATGTGACCAGACATTTTCTGACAGGGCAGCAGGAAATTTATTGTTTCCTGTCGCTCGAATTGGATTATTCAAAGTAATTCTTTTATCACGTCATGTCAAACATTTACGTTTCATTTCTGAGTAATTATAAATATACGTATACGCATACATGCCAAATTCATACAGTGCTTACGTCGCGATTTATTGTTATAATACAGGCAATTGTGGTTTATTTATTTGTGTTAGAAAAACTATTTGAGCTAAAAATATGGGGTTTTCATGGTTATGTTAGATACATGACTCTCCACATGGATCAGTTTTAGCAAAATCTGAAATTTTGTCTTAGCGCGAATAGTATTTCATACAGATTGATTAGGTTGGCGCTCCTCACACTGCACTTAGCGGGAATGCAATACAACACCGCAGGACTCCGATTGGTTGCTCACCTAGTAGCGCTCAAGGACAAACGCCTTCCCATTTCAAACACATAATAGACGAGATTTTATAAGAAATGAAACCATTCAAGAGGAAATAGACATATATAAATTACAGGACAAACTAGAAGAAACTATACAGAACTGGAAATAACATATGAATAGAATGGACGAAGAAAGAGTGCCGGTTTTAATAAGAAGGTATAATCCTCGTTGAAGAAGTGATGTAGGACGTCATAGAAAAAGATGGGAATAGTTGATGGAATGCGAAGACGGAACATGCAGAAATGGCTAATCCTTGAAGTGAAGAATAAAAAGCGCTGTCAGGTTAGTCATCTGCCATCTAACCCACCAGCATTATCAACAATCTACTGGTGAAAGCAGATATCTTACCCCTACCATTGATTCGCATGACGTCACTCGCGCACATCCGAACAAGGTCATACGCCACGTCTGAAAAATACATCTGTACCTATTCAAGTACAGAGTAATTGATATAGAATTGACACATTTGTTTCATTGTTTCAAAATGAATTGTGCTAACGACAGCTTATTATACCTAAAATGTAGAGGAATTTTGGGAGATTACTTACCTCTATAGCAAATGTTGAAAATGTCCTACATCCTGCGTAAGACACAACTCTACACGTCGTTCCATGTTACTGGTCACTCGTTGGAGGACTCTGTTCTCAGTAGCTTCAATCTCCTGTGAGATTTAGTGCTTCAGATCGTCCAATGTCTAGTGACATGTGGAGTAAGCCCTGTCTTTTAAGTAAGCTCATAGAAAGGAGTCCGGCGATGTCAAATCTGGAGATCTTGGTGGCTACAGGTTCCTGGAAATTATCCGGTCGTCAAAGACACGTGAAATTAGTTCCATGGATTCATTTATGTATGGAATGTTGGACCATGTTGCTGAAAATATCCTTGACTCAGCTCTACATCGTACAATTGCTCAACAAACTCCATTAAAATCAGTCGGTACTCTGCAGTCTGGTTAAAAAAAGAAATAGTCCCACTATTCTCTCTGCGGGTATGGCGCATAAACTCCGATCTTAACCGGATACCATCCTGGTATCCTGGTCTTTAAGTACTTACAATAGTAAGTCGCCACATATGTCTAACTCTAATATGAGAACGCTAAATGGTCTACCGGGAAAATATGAGTCAATTGGAGAGTTTAATGTCAGCACGGCACGTTGGCCATGGTAGTTTAAGGGGTTAGAGTTACTTGACGGAAACCAGGAGATCCGTGGTTCAAATTCCGGCCGTAGCATTGAATTTTTCAGTTGGCTCTAATTAATTAAAAATCACCCATATACCGGAGAAATGTATCTAAAAGAATTAATTCTTTAAGGATTAATTCCTCAATATAAAATTTACATTAAAAACAGATGTTTGTTATTGTCCTCGAACTTGGTGTTGTAGATTGTGATATGTGATGTAACTCTACTACTACACAGTGTGTTTCTACGCAAATAAAGAACATTTCAAATTTTGGCAAATTGGACTTTTAATTCTACGAATCCAAAAAGTCACAATATTGACATAAAGTTATTTTTATAAGACAAATGTGTTTCCGTCAAAGGTCGCTATATTCTGTTGTTTCTCAACCTAATCAAGAGCAAATCATGTTTTTAGAATGAAATCATTCTTAATTTACACATGTCTTGCAATCAGATCCATAATATTATGCAAACAAGTGCACAACGAAATGCTGAGAATTAATTAATTACTGAGAGAAAAGCTGTGCGTGATGATTTCTGTCGCCTTCACACACGCAAACAAAACCATGCATTTGCATATAAATCTAATTCTGGTGTTCGCAATGAATCACGCAAACACTTATGCAAGCGGTGCCTTAATGAAGGAGGATGTAATAACCCCTGTCTCTGACGCCGAACTTAGATCTCGAATATGAGGTGGGGGAACTAGAATACAAGTAGCAATCTTTGGTACGGGAGGGGGGGGGGGGTGACAAAGTCATTCCCACTGTATTCAACGTGTGATTTTGTTGCTATTTCTAGCTTTAGGGTTATCCACATGCAACATCCTTGGGTCCAAAACAGAAAAGAACTGTGTAAATTTAGATCCTAAAATTAATATTATGGGAAAATAGCACTATAAAAGAACACAGTGGCGTGGCGTGGGTGATTCGTAAGTGTTACCGATTGCTTCAGGTTTGATCTGGGGAGTGACAGTCGCGAATTCCGAGGTTATTGCATAACATAAAGCAAACAAAGATATATGAATAAAAATTATAGTGGCATGCCTTACTTAAAATACGAGGTCTGTTCAATTAAGAATGATCATATTTTTTTACGGTCATAATTTTTAGCACTAAAATTCAATCTTATTATATTCTGTTAGCTTATATGAAACAAATACACCATATTAGTTTCATTGTTGGTATTCCTGAGTTGGTATTCCTCTGAGAACGAAGAAAGTTGAAACATGTTCAGTATCGCCTACCGTTGCATATGGCAGTAACACGCGAGGAACAATATGCGGCTTAGAAATTCTGCTTTCGTCTGAACAAATCTTCAGTTGAGGCCTATACACTGCTACAGCAGGCCTTCTTCCCTACAGTACAGCTCGAAGGTGCCTTTAAAGAGGGGAGACAATCAATTTCAAAGGAAGGTGGATCCGGTACTCCAGTTACTGCTCTTACGGAAGAATGCATCAACACTGCTGCTGCCATTGTGAGAGAGGATCGACGAATTAATTTAAGATCACTTTCTGAAATAATGAACATTTCACTGGCTGCCACACACACTTTGGTAAGAGAAGCATTACACATGAGACGTATTGGTGCGCGATGGGTTCCAAGACTGTTGATTCCCGAACATGCAGGTCTACATGCACAGGAAGATCCGGAGTTTCTTTCAAACGTAATCACTGCTGACAAAACTTGGCTACATCATTTTGATCCTGAAAGCAAACAGCAGAGCTCAGTGTGGTAATCGCCTTCATCATCAACCCCCAAAAAAGCAAAAGTGGTTGCTTCTGCTAGGAAAGCTATGGTCATCTCATTTTTTGATATTCATGGAATGTTTTATCAGCATGTTGTAGCTGCACACACATCAGTACTACAGGGATGTCCTGAAAACATTGCAAGTCCATATAAAGCGTAAAAGACCACATTTCCGTAAAGCAGACTGGATGCTGAACCACGATAATGCTCGGGCGTATATTGCCAATGTTGTTGCTGAATATCTTGCAAATATCAACGTGAAGTGCATCCCTCTCTCTCCCTATATTCCGGATTTAGCCGCATGTGAATTTTTCTGTTCCCTAACTTGAAGAAACGCCTTCGTGGGAGGCATTATCCATCATCAGAGGCAGTGGTGAAGGCTGCGGAGGTTATTTTGAAGGGTCACTCAAAAATTGTTTCCAGCATGTCTTTGAAGACTATCAGAAACGCTGGGACAAGTGCATCGCATTCAGGGGAGACTATTTTGAGAAGGACCACCTTCCTTTGAAATTGATTGCCTCTCCTCTTTAAACATTTTGAACCACAATTGAGCTGTGCTGTAGGGAAGAGCAGACTCTCCATAGGCCTCCTGTAACATTGTATGGGCCTCAAGTGAAAATTTGTTGAGATGAAAGCAGAATTTCAGAGCCGCATATTGTTCCTCGCGTGTTACCTCCATTGCAGTGGTAGGCGATACTGAACATGTCTGAACTTGCCTGATTCTCACAGGTGGGAACCAGCAGTAAGAGCAATGAAACTACTACTGCGTATTTGTTTTATATTAAGCGAAGAGAATATAATAAGTTTGAATTTTTATACTAAAAATTATGACCGCAAAAAAATTATGATCATTCTTTATTGCACAGACCTCGTACATGACGAGCATTGGCAGCACCAGTTAAATTGGCTAATATATTTAATAGAAGTTAATAAATGTGCTATTTGAAGACACCTGTCTACTGTCTCAGGATGTGACGTTATAACATTTGTCCGAATCTTAGTATAGTAAACCGTAAAAATTGAAATATTTCTTCCAATTTCTGAGTATCAATAAACTTAACGATTTAAAATGACAATTTCAGTAATGTCGATGAACAGCGTTAAGTTACCGCGAATCGCTAATGATGGTGATTGGGTTTAAGGGTGCTCAACTTCTAGGTCATCAGCGCCCTTTATATCCAATTGTGGTAAAACTGATTAAAATATTAACACGCTAAAAACTAAATCTATTAAATAAAATAGAGATAAAACGAACGCACGACGGAGTGGCAAAGACTAAAATGGAGACCTAAAACAACAGAAAGGGTAAAATAATATAATATCCAACTGCTGGGGCCTAAATTCTAAAATTGACATCTAAAACGAACGCTAAGACTTTGCCTACTGCCATCTCATCATCCGCGAGTATCTCTGCCAAGCTGGCCGGCAGCTGGACGGACCTGTGGAGACGTTCTGGGCTAAAACAATCTAAAAGGACGTGTCGTAGGGTCTGTCTAGTGAACGCGTGTGCAGTTTGCCCCTCAAAGGAAACTACCCTCTCGCCCACTAATCACCGTCATAAATCTATCTCCACACTTCAGAAATGGAACACTGTCGTTGAGGACCAATAGCAACCCTGATTTTCTCGAAGTGACAGTCGCATGTCTACTCCACGTGGAGTCTCAGTTGCCATAGTTCCAACTTCCAGTTGATCTGTTTCATTACGTGCAGAAATTCGTTGTGTGTCACGATGTGGAGACCGTGGGAGGGAAATGCAGTGGTAAATACAAATGAAGTAGTATATTACTTTCAGTCAAGTGAAAATAAAGTGATGACAATAGTGTGAATAAATGGGCCGAGTTATATTACTGGAAAAGCCTCAAAAAGCAAAGTTATAACGGGAACTGTTTCTAAGCAAATTCGAGCGTTTGTTTTGAACACACATAAATATGTGTTGAAAAATAATCTTGGTAAGGGGTCGTGCCATGAAGCTGATGATAAATTTTGGTTATTCAAAGAAGTATAGTAAGAAATGTTGTGACGAAAGAACTACCAAATACGCCGATCAAGTGTGAAAACAAAAGGAAACGTTTCTCTAAAGTAGATAATTTCACATGCGATTTAATTCGTCGAGAAATGTATAGATTCTATGCAAAAGGGAGAGCGTCCACCTTAAACGAATTGGTTGCACATTTGCAAGAAATTTGTGATTTTCTTTATGGGCACTGCACTTTGCGCGGTCTTCTAAAATAGCTGGGTTTCAAATATGGCACTGTGACTAAGATAAGAGTTATTATGGAATCCAGTAGAATTGTAGCTTGGCGATGTAAGGAAGTATGCAGTAATGGACATAAGATAATTTATTTAGACGAAACCTCATACGACACCCGTGACGTATCGAAAAAGGTGGCAACCTTGCAGAAAGGTCTGGGAGAAGGAGGGCCGGTGTTGTAAAACGATTATAAGGGTTCGTCAAAGGCAGCGGCCGACGTGCACATGAGTTAACTAAACAGACTCTACCGACAGTTCGGCACCGCACAGCGGGCAAACTGGAGCCGGGGTCCGATTCAGTAAAAGGCTGCGAGTAAAATAATAGTGACCAATGTGCAACCAAGCAAAAATGATTTCCTGCCGCCGCGACAAGCGTCAGGAGGTCGCCCAGTTAATCGGAAGCTCCTTCACTGTTCGAAGTTTGTTGCCACGCAGAGCAGACCACTCTTCCATGGTGGCCAAAGGTAGAGTAACACTAGGTGCTACGGCTGCCACCTTAGCCGCCGAGTCCGCCATTTCATTCCCTTGCAGGCCCACGTGACCAGGAACCCATGCACACACCACGCTAGCGCCTTAGGCGTGTAAAACGTGGAGGGCGTCCTGGATCTGCTGCACAAGGGGATGGTGGTTGTACAGCTCACGAAGGCTCTGGAGTGTGAAATGTGTAGTGTTTAACGCCCGCTTTTACTACATACGGCACCGCAGGCGGTGACACTGATGGTGCATGAGATGAAGATGGAGCACGTGTGGAATGAGATGGCGGGGGAAACCGGAGGTCCCGGAGAAAACCCGCCTCAGCGCCGTGTTGTCCACCACACTTGTCCATCTCACTTGCTGTCCATCTCACTTTGCGGTCGCCTGAGATCGGACCCGGGCCGCCTTGGTGAGAGCCAAGTGGTCTAACCACTGAGCCACTGCGCCTCCAGGCTCTGGAGTGCGCTAAGGGAATCACTAACACGAGTCGCTGAAATGCCAAACCGTCTTGCAGTTATGTATAACACGAGCATGGTCTTTAGGCTCTACAAATTGCCAAGAGACACTATAAGACACCAAAGAAAAGACTAGTTTAGATGCATGTAGTACCCGCTCCAAATTTTCCACATTATGAGAGAGCCGAGAGTACTGATGACGTCAACACTGTACTTTCGAGTCTCACTAGCTGAAATGTGCCTGCAACGTCAGCACATATTTTGTGTATACATAAAAATCACATAATAATCAAAGGATTTATTAATGAAAGGAATTAGAAGGATGAAATCTCGGAATACCTGAGTGCCGTACGTCACGAAAGACGTGAGGTGAGGTTAGAGCCTGACAGAGATACTAACTAATTGGCCAGGGACTGAGCAATCACTTCGAGGAATCGCTATTAGAATACACAGCCAGCTCATGCTGATTGGACTCCACCTCAAAACACAGACAGTGACAACATATTCAGCTCTCCGCTTTTCATTTTAACATTGCTCTTAATTCGTACTGGAAATTAAAACAGGGAGATAAATTAGGAAAGATAAGTGGAAGTAGGGGAGATGGAGAACTACCATGATAATAACTTTCGAGAAGATGACAAGAGAACAGAGAAAGAGAAGTGAAGAATAATTAATAAGTTGAAGTCTACATAAATGAGGACCAGATCATAAAATTCTACCTTGTTACCTAATTGTGCCAGAGCAACTTTATTTGACAACTTTAACTTTTAACATTGACAACTTTTAGAAATAAAACTAAAAGTATTAACAACCAAAATTCACAGAAATATTTAGAACTCGTTAAGGCAGCTGAGTGAGTAAATTACTTTTTTGAGTATTTTATGCGTAATTTATGAAGTAAAAAGGTAACATTCGTTGATTTTAACTATTTAAAAATCAATTACTTCAGTATAATAAACATTCTATGTTAAGAGCATGATGTTTGGGAAACAGTTGACATGGTAATTAAGGAAAGATATGGACAGATAGAGTTAGACTGAAAAATTCAATGCCATAGCCGGGATTTGAACCACGGATCTTCTGGTCTCCGTCCAGCAGCTTTAACTATGGCCAACGTGCCGACATGACATTAAATTCTCCAACTGACTCCTGTTTTTACCGATGAACCCCTTATGAGTTCTCATAAACACATGAGACAACTACCTTAATGGCGACTTACCACGCTGTAAGTACTTTAAGACCCGGGCTTTATAGTTCGGACCACTATTACGTACAATTAATGGAAAATAATAGTTCTTTCAGTCTGGCCGTGTGTAGGCTAAAGTATGGAAAGATAGAGCTAGACTGAAAAATTCAATGACATAACCGAGATTTGAACCACGGATCTTCTGGTCTCGTTCCAGACATTCTAACCCTTGAGCTACTATGGCCAACGTGCCGATGTGATATTAAATTCTCCAACTGATTCGTATTTTTCCCGGTAAACCACTTAGAACTTCCCATAAACACATGAGACAACTACCTTAATGACGACTTACAACGTATATTAACTTCGGTACTTAAGGCCCCAGAAAGCTATGATCATCATCATCATCCTCATCATCATCATCGTCATCATCATCATCATCATTATCACCGTCATCTTCATTTTCTTCCAAAAGAGGGCACTCCAAAATATGTTCATGCCATTTCTGATTACATGTTTGTACTTTCTAATTTAAGTTAAGTATCTTAAGGTTTTTTCGAATTGTGTTACTTATAATATGATATTATTAAGTAAATCCTGAACTTATATTGGAAATTTCGTTTTTGGCGCTTCTATTAATCTTATATCTGTTCCATTCAATTTTCTGCTTCAAAAATTTGCTTGTCATGATCAGTAAAAACATGACTTTATAACATCTCACAACATTTAATTTTCTTTTTAAGGAGGTTATTCTGTATTTTTAATTTAATTTTTAAGTTAACGTCCTGCAAAGTAAGTCGGGTCGGTGGATGAAATGGATAAAATAATGCTCAAATGAACTAAGGGTCAATAGAGCATAAAGTTACTTGACATTCATTTTTCAGGATAAGGGGGAAAAACCCTATGGAGATAATTCACCCTCATCGAGATTCGAAATCGGGTCTCTTGCTATTAGAACGCTAAACATGTGGGCCGTGCCTTTAAAGGCTTCTTGCATATTTTCGAATTTTAAGCCTTTTCGTTTAAGTCATTTTCCTACATCTCACATCCTACAATTTAATAATGTGCTGTTTAATACGATTGTAGGTGTTAAATGGTATTTTCTAAGAAAGGCCATTGTTAAATTGTATTTCCCCACATTTCCACTCGGGGTTTGTGTTTCAGGTTCCGCACACTTAAATTGATGGTCACAAACAAAATGTAATCATAAGATATGAAGCTTTCCTGGCGACGAATATGTTCGAGATCTTCTTGGGAAGCAAGCCAGGTGAAAAGACGATTAGAAATCGACGTTTCGAGAGCGTGCATCTCTTCCGTCATCAGGGTATTTTAGGAAATGTTATAAACACAAAATGAATTACTGGATATAACACAAATATCAAGGAAAAACACTGTCAATACTCGCATCACTGATCAAAAAACTGCTTTCAGTAGATTAAATGCCAGGTCAGGAGATGCTCTGAGTATAGTGAACTAATTAAGTCAACGAGAAATAACTACTTAACTTGATGATCAAGCTGTATAGATATGTGCTTCTAAGCCGACTGATTTCCATTTTAAGGCCGGTTTCCAAGAGGGCTGAACTAAAATCCAGCATCACGATTAAGCTTGCGCCTCCTGGAGGAAATGGTCAAAGCCTCCTTAACTCTTTGCTCCCAGTAACTGTTGCACATTGCTAATATGCTCGTCTCCCGAAAGTTGCCTCTATGGCCGTTATCAAAACAATGCTCTGTCAGCCCAGGCTTCTCAGGTTGCATTAAACAAAAGCTCCGTTCATGTACGTTTATTCTGGTAGCGATGGTCCTTCCCATATATACGGTAACCCACATTCACAGGGAATGCGGTACCTCCCGGAACTTGGAAGTCCAGTTTGTCTTTCACTGGTCTCAACAGATGTTTAAGCTTCGGAGGTGGCTTCTGGATGGTCCTGATGTTGCATTTAACGAATATCCTGCTGGTTCTGCCATATAGGTTGCCGGTAAACAGGATGCAGGTTGTAGCGGTAGGCTTATCTGACGCTTGCTGTGTTACAGGTTTCCCTTTCTAGCTTTGGTGAACGAGGCTTCAATGTCATATTCGGAGTAGCCGTTTTGACGAAAAGTGAGTCTCAGGTGCTGTAATTTCTGTTTGGGATCAGAGATAGAGCTTCAGTCGTTGAGACTCATGATGAAAACTGTGAGCGTTCAGATAGAGATCGGTGTGTGTAGGCTTGCGATATACAGCATGCCCCAGTGTACCGTTGGTTTTTTTTTTTTTTTTTTTTTTTTTTTTTTTTTTTTTTTTTTTTTTTTTTTTTGAAAGAGGAATACCCAAGAATGGAAGAGTTCCATCCTTCTCCACTTCCATGGTAAACTGTATTTGAGGTCGAAGGCTGTTGGATGCGCAAGAAAGCTAGGCAAAATGTCTGATCCATGTGGCCAGATTACGAAAGTGTCGTCCAAGTATCTATAGAAATGAGATGGTTTAAGTGGAGCTGTGGCAAGTATTTCATGTTTTAGGTGTTGCATATAGAAAATAGCTATAGCTGGTGACAAAGGGGAGCCCATTGCCACTCCGTCTACTTGTTTCAAATCGTCCTTTCACCTGCTTGTTTCCCGAGAAGATCTGAAAATGTAATCAGGATGGTTGTTCCTTGTTAAATATGGTTACTTGGCTGTGCTTCAAAACTGTTTCGACTGTTAATTTGTCGTAATCGTTTAGGGATTATTATTGACTTTATTTGAGGCGAAGCACAAGCGGGAGGGAATGTGAAGGAAACACACAAGCAAGGAAACAAGAGATGGGAAAGGCACACAGGTAGAATCTACGACAAAGGGAATTTGTGGCTAACTGTTTATACAGCTTAATAAAACAACAACAGTATGAAGAAAACAAAGAGAATGAAATAACATCTAAATTATATTGAAGATATACCTTAGGGGAAGACTAGTAAGAGTAACTAAAAACAAGAGAGAGAGAGAGAGAGAGAGAGAGAGAGAGAGAGAGAGAGAGAGAGAGAGAGCAAGTTGGAAATGAATTAAGCTGAATTTAGGGGAAAATAAGGAAATAAAAATAGTGGGAGGAGGAACAACAGAAGAAGAAATAATCTGATAAACATTTGGGAGCAAGAAAACGAAGAAAAGAAGATGAAGCTAATGAAAATGGAAATAATAAGGCGCACAATGAAGTAAAACCAGGCCGAAAAAAACCTACAACGTACAACAACTGCGAATGAACTATTAAGAAAATTTCCATCGGTCACTGAAGAAATCTACTGCACCTCAGAACGAAAGCTCTATCTTTTAGAGTAAGTTTAGTAAACGACGCTTTTCAGTTGGGAAGGAACTTGTACTTAATAGCTCTGTTTGCATTAAACCGAATTTATATTGGATTTTAAGCACAGATTACTACCAACGCCACCTACATTACTACGGCAATTGTTGCATTTCGAACTTTGTCACACTTAGCCATGAGGCACGAAAACTCAAGTAAACAAGAAAGCGGAAAAACTGACCCATGCAGCAAAGAGAGATAGAAGAGTACGTGGGAAGAGAAAAGGCAAAATGTTTTAAATAATGAAGACAGACAGGCTAAACCTAAAAGAGAATCAAAGCTAACAAAAGAGAGAATAAAAGAGAGGTAAAGAAAGAGAAACAGATAAAAAAGAAGTGGAGAAGTCGCTAAAATAGATAGCGAAATACGTAAGCAAGTAAAAGATCTATCCTTTATATCGCCTGGACATGTAACAGGAGAAAAACAAATGAATGAAGCCCAGAAATTTAAGTACTTAGTGTGAAATACAAAGCAGAAGCATAACAGATTCTAAAGGATGTAATTTCGGACCTGCAGCAACAGTATTCTGTCTAGGACACAGTCGTAATATATCGACGTCTCAGGACACGAGTCCTTATTCGCCCCACACACATGACGCCCATTCACGCACCCTGTAGGCATGTACATTCGTGACCGCGTCGAGATAATCGACTATTAAATCGATAAGGGAGTCATTAAAATTCCAACAGCATCAAATGCAACACAATTACATCAAGATTCCTGAAGGAAAGGCAATAAAGACGTGCGAGACTAAGAAACATCCGCCCACGTCGGTCTTCATACTACAGCGCAAAAGTTATCTGTAAAGTAGATGTCATGGTGGTCTAGCCTGAATTATCTCTCATTGTCGCACACAGTGTGTTCCTTATGTTGCAGGGCCGCGGTTAGCGGTGCGTAATCCGCGTGCTATCACGCGAGTGCTTTGTGTCCAGGAACTTCTCTATCACTTATTCAAGTTTTAGCACATGGACCTATGAAGAACCTTAGAGCCTATGTTTCCCTTGGGAGAGAGGGGTGATTTCGTGTACACTAAGGGTGCTCAAAATTTAAGAGACGACAGCAGAACAGGTTCTCTAACAGCTAAAAGTTGAATGAACGTGGTGGAGTTAAGCCTCTCTTGGGCTTAACTCCTGACAAGGGAACCAGGACCGGTAACGTCCCCCGATCTGAAGGACGAGCAAAATCCTTTCATGACCACGCTGAAACTGCCGCCGACACTTAGAATCACGAAATATCCAACTAGGATGAAAGGTGAAGTGAGAAGAAGTGGACGAAAAGGAAATTCGGGAGATATAATTATCCCTCACAGCATTCGCATAGTGGCCCGGGAAACTCTCGAAAAGACTAATGAGTCAGGAAAGTCGACCACGGGAATTGAACACATGCCCTACCAAACGCGGGATACACCTTTCAACAGCGAAATGACGTAACATACACAAACGCAGTCCTCAAGGTCGTCTGCCACACGTAAACAAACGAAAGAATTCACTGCGGTACCTTCAGGTGTCCAAACAGCTGCACACTCAATTAACAACTGCAACTCGCAACTGACTCCACTCTGACAGCCGCGGCACTTTTATACCTCCAGTCATTATTCTAGAATTCAGTGAATGGTTCGACAACAATCACGATAGTAGCGAAAATGTCAGACCATCTCTATCTCTTTCTCTCTCTGTTTCCCTCTCTCTGTGTTTCCCTCTCTCTCTCTCTCTCTCTCTCTCTCTCTCTCTCTCTCTCTCTCTCTCTCTCTCTCTCTCTCTCTCTCTCTCTCTCTCTCTCTCTCGGCAAGCGTCCAGCTCCACGTCCACGCGCTGGCGGTAGCCCGGAGAACAACAGTGCCTCGGCGACAATATTGATATTAAAAAGAAATAATTTAAGATTCTTAGATAGATAGTTTTATTCACCTTAGGAATATACAATATTCATGGCTTCGTCAAATTTGTACCCATAAGAATAATACATTTCTTATGAGTAATACAATTGTGAATAATACAATAGTAATTAAATAATACAATAGTAGTTAAATAATACAATAGTGATTAAAGTAATGCAGTAGTAATTAACAGAATAATAATACAAATAGTAATTAAGAATAATGCAACTTAGGTCACATTATAGTTTAATGTATTACATTTTTAAGAACTAGGCTGTAAGAGACATAATTTTTACCAAAAAAATCAATATTTACTTTATTATTTAATTTTACTTCTTAGAAACTCATCTGTTGTCTGTGACATTACTTTTAGTAGGATATTTTTTACAGCTTTTCTGAATATTACAAGTATCACCTCCGAAGTTGCACAGGTATTTTATTTATTCACAAACATCATTTTAGGAAGCATTGATATGTTGACCATGTTTTAAGTATTCTTCCACTGAATAATAGCAACCTTCTCTTAAAAATGATTTTACAGACAGTTTAAACCTTTTTTCCGATGTTATACTTTTAATGCCATCGGGTAGTTTGTTATATAATAATACTGCTTTATGTTCGAAGCTATGTGTGAATAAAGTTGTATTGTGGCTTATGATGCGTAGATCTGATTTACTTCTTGTATTATGTGTATGTATCTGCGAATTTGTTTCAAATTGAGCAAGTACAATTCTTGTCCTAACTAGAGCTTCATATATACACGCAGGGTAATGGAAGTATTTTAGTAGTTTAAAATATGGTTTACAGCTGGTGGTGAAAGGAATATTTACTATATAACGAATAGCCCTTTTCTGCAGTCTAAATATTTTTGATACATCTTTAGCATTTCCCCAGCTAAGTATACCATAAGACATTACAGAATGAAAATAAGCAAAATAAATAATTCTCAACACATTTGTGTTTACAGACTCCCTCATTGATTTAATAACGAATGTAATTCTGCTTAGTTTCAATTCTAGTTGCTGAATTTGTTTCTCCCATTTTAAATGTTCATCTAACCATATTCCTAGAAATTTGGTATTTAATTCATAGAGTAGTGATTTATTCCCTAAATATATACTTGGGAATTGGGATGGGAATTCCTGTTTGAATTTTGAATTTCTTTTTTTGTTTGTCTCGTAAACAATAATAATTAATTTCTGTAAACCTATTATGCTCTTTAAGACATGAAAATTGCATTGTAAGCGAAACCTTTTTCCATTTTTGTTTCAAAATTGTTAAGCACCAATTGTAATTATTGATGTAGAAATAAAAGTGGTAAAATATTTTAAAAAAAAATTCTGTAGAACACTGAGGGTTTTGGGAAACTTACAGATCATGCCCCTCATAAATATACAAAAATATATAACGTTGCGTATATTACAATGAAATGTGGTGTCACTAAAACATGCTCAAGAGAAGAGGAACGCTAATCATTTTAAATGACAAAAGACTCCAAAGTACAGGGAAGTCGAGGACCACACGTAACGGGTCCGGTGGTCTGTTTCCTTGTGTGCAAATCAAGACACTCATTAAATTTGAATATGAATTTGAGCAACCGTAGCGGGAATGGCGGACCCGCCCATTCACTTGTCACCTTTCTATTTTGGACATTGCTTACGAGCTACCATAAAGCGAGGGAGGCCATTATCTTGAGTGATGGAGTAGCGTTTTGAATCAAATTAACAAGTAAATTTAACAGGAAAATAAAAGCACAACTTAAATGTAAGAATCAAGAACAAAGGAAAGTCACTCACAAATACTGTTTAGATTACTTGTTTCCATCCCGGATTTTCATTCTTTGAATTAGTGTAGTTCATAAGTTACTACAAGCGTAATAGCATACAATTCTAATTAGTTCAAATCTCTGTTACATTCAAATTACTTTCTTTACTCTTCAACTATTTATACAAAGGATTATTTCGCTGTCCACTTCATATTATCGAGATAAACATTGGTATAAATAATATTATTACATATTTCTTTATAACTAAAAGGGGAATAGGAAAACACAGTGGTCTTTTAGTTTTGATATTCCATTCCCTCTGTACAGCCAGGACACTAAACAGAAGAATTTTTACATTCAAATCATTGAACACGTAATAGGAGTGCATGTAAATTTAGTTTCACTTATGGATGCTCTTTTACTACTATATTTGTAAATGCAGCATTCCAAATGAGTATGAAAGAAAGCTTAGTTACACTCAGAAGTCTCTTTTTTAGGTTTGAGGGTCTTTGACATGCTGCAACTCTACCACACTGAACCACCGCCGCCTATAATTTCATTCGAAAGATACCGTACTAAGGAATTTTTAAGCCGTAAAATTCTATCGCCCTCCACTGGCTTGAAACCCTCAATTTTCTCTGGAAGTAGCCTGGAAGTCCCCATTATTCTGATTGAACATTTTATAACTGATAAACCTTAACAGTTAGACGTATTTATTCTTAAAAATGTAAATACTGTGACTTTGTGAGTTCGTGAAATTAAAAGTCAAAATGTTCTTTATTTCCACCGAATTACAATTGGAACACTTGCCGATTACACAGAATTACGTAGCGCACACAATTCCAATTCACCAGTTCGTCCGTCACACTTCCACTCTGCACTTGCAGTTACGTACACACCTCCGATGCACGCACAGTCTTCCAATCCGTTCCCTCACTGGGCGCTCCTCACGGCTGCTCGCCAAGAACTGAACTCACTCGCTCGCTCGCTCGTGCTAGCTGGCTGTATACAGCCAGAAGGTTTTTGCTGCGTGCCCACCCATTAAGGGTTTTACCGCAGGTAGGATTTTTTATTGAATGATGTAGGATGAAGGTGATGTAGGTTTTTTGATTGGGAGTTAATTTTGAGGTTACCAAAGTATCTTCAGGTTGAAGGGGAGGATGCAGTACTTAGCACCCAATTTTTCTTTTTTGTTTTAAATTTTTTGTATTTTAGTTGGGGAGAAATTTAGATGCTAAACAGCTTAGAAGACTTATGAGGAGCTCAGCTTTAGCTGCTGATAGGATTAGCTCCTGGGTTATCTAGGGTGCCCGCATGCCATACGGGGGACCCGATGCAGTCTAGATCGGCGTCTAGTGGGGTCATAATTTCCCAATGATCTGACAAGGGCGCTTCTATGAGATAGTAAACTTGCGTATAATTTTGAAGCCCGGCGCCTAATTTCATCCTCCATGTATGGAAGACCCGATGCTTCGTGGAGCAACCTGGTAGGGAAATAACGTCCCACAGAATAGATAGACCGCAGTCCTCTATTCTGTGCACGTTGAAGCCATGCTAAACAGCTGTCTGCTGCCATGCCCCAGATCTCGCAGGCATATAGCATCACCGGGATTACCAGCGCTCGGAAGAGGTACAACTTCATGCGGACTGGCATCGAGGTCGACCTCAGCATTGGGTACAGGGAAGCAATTGCTCCCTGTACCTTCGCCGAAAGGTCCCTGATGTGCCGGCGAAAACTTAGACCTCTGTCCAAGTTTACTCCTAGGTACTGGACAGAGTTAGACCACTCTATCCTTCGACCTCGGTAGCTGAAGTTGGGGCAGTCTGCGGGGGTGTGGCGCTTTGTGAAAAGTATGGCGTGGCTTTTGTCCGGGTTTACGGACATCCGCCAACGACTCGCCACTGTAGCCCCTTTTATAGGAATATCGCTGTTTTCTGGAAGTCTCGCTGTTCAGCGAATCATCACGAAGGTTCGAGATGGTAGGGGGAGGGGGAAGAGACGGCACAGTGACGTTTGCTAGCCACCCCTCGTTACTGCTACAAGATAAATGGGTAGGCGTGGTCGAATACTTCCTTCTGGCCCTACTGCTGCCCGGTTCTATCGGTAGTTCCGACGTTCGGGTGACAATACTGGTACTCAATTTGTACCAAATAAAATTCTGTATAACGTTCATTATCTCCTAGATACTGTTTGTTATAGGTCTGAATTTTCAAATTCTTAACGCTGTCTCAAATAAAACATCCCTAATGGTTTTTTCTTTTATGCAAAGAAAATTTAATTTCAAAGTCCGACCACCTGCTCTTAAAATATTAGATTATTACTTTAGCCTAACCTTTAGAGCTGATATTGCATATTGGTCTGTAAATATATTTTAAAATTCCATATATGGACATATAAAATAAACATGGCCATCTGAAATTCAATGTAAGTTAATAACCAAGCAGGCCATGTAGATGATGCAACAAATGCTTAGGTTTATAAAAATCCCAAATTCAGAAAATTTCGGAAACTAAATCTACACAAATTGTGACGTCGGACCAATCAATATTAGTATTTCGGTAACCTAACAACGAAACACAGAAAAAAACCAATAATTTTATACTTACATTTCTTTCTTCTTGCTTGTACTCTCGAAGTGTGTAGACGTGTTTTTGGTAAAGGCTCTTGAAAACTAGAGGAAGTTAGTGGAGTTCACCGTTCATTAACGTTTAATAAACTATTAAAATATACTCTGAAGACGCGACGCAACGAGATATAAGTGGAAAACCATTGCATCGTTCACAAAGAGAAGGAGAAAATTAAAATTTAGTAAAGTGCTATACCAGTGAAAAAGTTGCTTGTGAAGAAAAAGATGTTGTGAAATAAATACAAGTAAAGTGAAACGGTGTTCATAATTTTATTTCATAGTTGCCCAAACGCAAAATATCTTTTGTATCGATAACATGACAGAGAGGTTTCATCGCTCGCCGCAGATACCGGAAGGAAAATTTTACAGAAATCTTCGAGACCATCATCTTCACGGCCTCGAGACAAGAGAGTTCATCGCTTCTACATCGAGGTAAGGTTTGGCTTCTCCACGCGTCGCCACACCGAGGGAAAGGCGAAACCGTTCGCGGGTATGGGGCGTGGACCTCACGACAACCAATCCTACTTCAAATATGTCGTTGCGTAGTGTGGCATAATTCTACCTTCACCAGCATAACCACTCTGCCTTGTAACCATAAGGAAATATGCAATTAAACCATGTCTGTGAAGTATTAACTGATATATAGATTTCAATATAGTCTTTTTTGCTGTGTGTTCATTGTTGTAAAAGTTTGATTCATATTAAAAGGCCGAAAAAGGCAAATTATATCTACGTAGCAAAGTCAATACACCTTTAGTGACTGAAAGAATTTAAATAAGAATATCTACCATGAATACTACGAATTAGTTTGGAGTAGCATTTTCCTAAAATGTCCAACTCCAACTCAATACTGACAGACTTTTAACAGCCAGAAGGTTTTTGCTGCGTACCCACCCAAGTTTTGGGTCTGACCGTGGGTTGATAATTTTGATGATTACAGATGAGGTGGGATTATTTTAATGAGGAAATTTTGAGGCAGCTTTTTGCTCCTGTTTATTTTGTACAGGATGCCAAACCGCTTTTTTGATTACACCCTAGTGTTTTATTTTGATATAAAGTGGGGTAAATTTTGTAGCCAAACAGCTTATTTGCAGATTTTTGAAATTCAGCTTTTGCTGCTGTTTGGATTAACTCCTTTGTTACCTCGGGTGCCCGCACGCCATACGGGGTACACGGTAAAGCCTGAAGTGGCGTCTCGTAGCGTCGTAATCTCCTAGAGACCGAACGAGGCACTTCTGTGAGCTGGAATTTGAGCGTAGAATTTTGTCGCCCGGCGCCTAATTTCGTCCTCCACGTATGGGAGAAGAGAAGCTTCGTGAAGCAACCTTACGGGGAAAGAACGACCCACAGAATAGATGGATCGGAGTCCTCGGTTCTGTGTACGCTGAAGGTATGCTATCCAAAGTTTTCCTAAAATAATTTATTAGTATTATGTTATATTGGAGACAGTAGTTTTGTCAATATAAAAGAAAACAAAGTCAAGACAAACTAGGGTATTTAAGTCAACTGATATAAATTAATCGTTCCTTCACACCAACCGTGTATAAATTAAGGTTTTGGATAGAGACACAAACTGAAAACTTCAATGCCACGACCGGGATTTGAACCACGGATCTCCTGGTTTCCGTCCAGTGGCATTGAATTTTTCCATTTGACTCTGTCTATCCAAAACTTTAGCATATATACGGCTAGTGGGAAGAAATGATTATTTCCATCTATTATCTCAAATAATAAGAGTTTAACAATGAAGCCTGGGACTCAAGTACTTAAAATAATAAGTCATCCCTAGTGGTTTACTGGGGAAATATATGAATCCATTGGAGAATTTAATATCATGATGGTACGTTGGCTATAGCAGCTCAATGGGTAAAAGAGACTGGAAGAAAACCAGGAGATCCGTGGCTCAAACCCAGCCGTGGCATTCAATTTTTTCAGTTTTACTATGTCTATCCAAACTAGGTTGGTTTGATTTTAGGAATGGAACAGATCTCCCTCACCCAAGCCATTTCTGAAACTCTCATAAATTATCATGATTGCAACGAACTCCTTCACTTGATAAAATACTGTAGATGTTATGGCTGAAGTTTTAACATTGCTTTTATTCTTTATTGTCACCCGAACGTCGGAACTCGCTATAGGGGAGACGGCAGCAGAAGACGGTAGACGTTAGCCACGCCCACTCATTTGTCTTATAGCGGTAACGAGGGTTGGCTGGAAAAACATGACTGTGCCGTCTCTTTCCGTTCCACCTGAGTTCTCGAACTTACGGGATATTTCATCTAATCCAGAAGTTTCTAGATCGGCCAGTATGCCCTATATAAGCAACACGTCGGGCTGGAGGTTAGTTATTCAGTGCTTCGCAATCAGCGAACTAGCGCCGTGTTAGTGAACGAGAAGACTGTGTGCGTGCAACGGAAGAATTTACGTAATTGTGAGCGTACAGTGGAACTGCAACGGACGAACTGGTGAATTGTAATTGTGTGCATTACGTAATTCTGTGTAATCGACAAGTGTTCAACTGTAAGTCGGTGGAAATAAAGAACATTGTTGAGTTTGTGTAATTGGATTTTCATTTCACGAACCCACAAAGTCACATTATTATGAAACGACCTCACTTTCCACCCCATTCTTCACACTTCCAGACTCTGTGGAGGGTAGGGAAAATTTCTATAGGTATGTACTTAAATCGAGGCTGAACCTTGAGGGCCAGATCGCTTACCACGATAATAGAGATTCTATTTGAACAAGCGTTAAACTCTTTTCAGGAAGAAAACAAAGGTGGTTATTGTGCGTGAATTAGTGGCTCTGGCTCAGTAGATTGCAAGGAACGTACTGAAGACAATTGGTGTAAACTGGAAACAAAACATATTCCTAAAAGAAAACAAATAGAAAACAAGAGTACACGTCTCATGTAAGCAGAATAGGGGAGCCACGTCTCATGGGTGCTCACTATTTGTAGATATTCCTCAAAATGTTCAATGTATGCTTAGATGAAACATGGATTCCAAGAATAGATTTTAGATGTGGAGGGCATGGCTATAAACGGTAGCACTGTGATCTATAGTGGGTATTACCCCACCCCAAGAAAGCAGGGATGAAGTGAATGAACCATAGAAGGTTAAAGGTCACAGAGGCACGCGTAAGTCTTTAAATGTTCAGGCTGAAAGACACGTCTGGAGTCAGCTAGAGCTGCTAAGGACGATGTACGACACGTCGCAGCCCTCTGGTATCCGGTACTACATACGTTGCAAAAGTAAAAGCACACTGAAAGCATGAGAACCCCGTAGAGGAGGGGATCCGTCCCCTTCAGCTGCCGTGGTGTGGGCGCTGCGGACCCTTAGCACTGTACCTCTGACGCTACTAGAGGAACTTCGGGCCGAACATTTGAGCTCATCCCTGAAAGGGAGTTGTTCGGATTGGGTTGGACTTGAGGGGACAGTGTTTCCCGATACCCGTGGGAGATCGGTACGTCTCTGGACGGGGGTGAGGGAAGCCATATATTCCCGCGTACTAGCCTGCATAGCTAGTAGAAGGTGTGCTAGATCACCAGGCGGCCTTACTGAGGTCAAATCAGTAGCCTTCCCCTTTGGGGTTGGCGCGCGTAATTGGCGTATCCACTTCCATCCCGTCTTTAGTCCATAGGACCAGATGGGGGGCGGGGCTTGTTAGTCTCTAGGGATCGTATTCATAGTTATCATTTTGGTCTAGACTATCTTCCGACTAACTTGGTCCGGACCAAAGGCGGTTTGAACTTTTTGACGTTCACAGACGATAAAAAGCTTCGGACCAAGTACATCGTGGGCCAGCACGGAGCAAATGTTACACGACGTAGAAAGATTTCTTTGCGCATGCGCGCGTCCATTAGAGTGCTAAACAAACAACAGTGTACCTAGAAGTTTATAAATCTCTGTTGTAGTTTCACAGCTGTTTCTTAATTATTCTTACAGTTGCTGCTGTTGTTTGAGGTTAGGTTACACAGTTTGGTGTGCTGTGAATATGGATAATATGAGAAAGTGTGATATCAATTGGTCAGAGGAACACCAGCTTTTTTGCTTTAGTCCAAAAAAAGAATGAACGTTATAGGAAATAAATCCGTGTCAACAGATACAAATATGAGAAAGGAGGAGGCATGCAGGGAAACTTATAATGAGTTTGCTGATAACACCGCTTACTGATGCAGGTTAGCAATGCCGAAGTGCTGTTAGTATTTGAGTGTAAATTGAGATATTCAACCCTCGATTATCGTCCCTGACGTATAGGTTAGGACGAATCATTTCTATCAGCTTTCTGGCGTTCGCTTTACTAAGCCTGTATCTGCTATAATACCGAAGTGCTGTTAGGCTTTGAGTGTCAATTGAGATACTCAGACCTCGGTTATCGTCCCTGACGTATAGGTTAGGACGGATCATTTCTATCAGCTTTCTGGCGTTCGCTTTACTAAGCCCGTATCTGCTATAATACCGAAGTGCTGTTAGGCTTTGAGTGTCAATTGAGATACTCAGACCTCGGTTATCGTCCCTGACGTATAGGTTAGGACGGATCATTTCTATCAGCTTTCTGGCGTTCGCTTTACTAAGCCCGTATCTGCTATAATACCGAAGTGCTGTTAGGATTTGAGTGTCAATTGAGATACTCAGACCTCGGTTATCGTCCCTGACGTATAGGTTAGGACGGATCATTTCTATCAGCTTTCTGGCGTTCGCTTTACTAAGCCCGTATCTGCTATAATACCGAAGTGCTGTTAGGATTTGAGTGTCAATTGAGATATTCAGGCCTCGGTTATCGTCCCTGACGTATAGGTTAGGACGAATCATTTCTATCAGCTTTCTGGCGTTCGCTTTGCTAAACCTATATCTGCTATAATGCCGAAGTGCTGTTAGGATTTGAGTGTCAATTGAGTTACTCAGGCCTCGGTTACCGTCCCTGACGTGTAGTTTAGGACGGAACATTTCTATCAGCTTTCTGGCGTTCGCTTTACTAAACCTGTATCTGCTATAATACCGAAGTGCTGTTAGGATTTGAGTGTCAGTTGAGTTGCTCAGGCCTCGGTTATCGTCCCTGATGTACAGGTTAGGACGGATCATTTCTATCAGCTTTCTGGCGTTCGCTTTACTAAACCTGTATCTGCTATAATACCGAAGTGCTGTTAGGATTTGAGCGTCAGTTGAGATACTCAGACCTCGGTTATCGTCCCTGATGTACAGGTTAGGACGGATCATTTCTATCAGCTTTCTGGCGTTCGCTTTACTAAGCCTGTGTCTGCTATAATACCGAAGTACTGTTAGGATTTGAGTGTCACTTGAGATATTCAGCCCACGGATATCGTCGCTGACGTATAGTTTAGGACGGATCATTTCTATCAGCTTTCTGGCGTTCGCTTTACTAAACCTGTATTTGATATAATACCGAAGTGCTGTTAGGATTTCAGTGTCAGGCCTCGGTTATCGTCCCTGACGTATAGGTTAGGGCGAATCATTTCTATCAGCTTTCTGGCTTTCATTTTACTAAACGTGTATCTGCTTTCGAAGTTTAGGTCTTCGTACTTCACAAAAATATCTATTCTTGGTAGATAAGCTTTCCTTCGTCGTCTTATTTCACGAATTCTACGCACCACAGTGACATTCATCACTTCATTGTCGTCCATATTGCAAAGATAGTCCGCCTTTAGTCTACCCCTCGGAAGTGGACCAAAATTTGAGTCGGACCAACGTGTTTCGTCCCCGGACTATCGCTGATCCCGGATTATGAATAAGAAAATCGATGGTCCTCCGTTAGTCTACCGGAAGCAGCAGGTTGGTCCGGACCAAGTCTGACTATGAATTCGACCGTAGGTCTTGCCTTATGGAAAGCTTCACGGAGGCGCTGGGCACCCTTTTGTGACAGCTCAGTAACTCCCTTGTCATTAGAGATGAGAAGTGAGCGGAATGAACAATTAAAAAAAGTAAAGAAAAAGAGAGCGATGATGTAAACAAAATCTGTGTAGATGAGAAGCCACCCCAGTATTTGCTTACGACCGGGAAGAACCATAAAAAGCCCAAGGTCACAATGATGAATCAACAGGAATCTATCATGGTACCTTTCAAATAGGAGGCTCACTCGTGAAGGAGTCCTTTCGCTCGGTATTGATTGTAGAAATAAAAGGTCTATAATTTTATTCTAAAGTTTTATTAGTAGAAAAGTAAAGTTCCCAAGGAACTTTCCAATGGAAGTACAATGGAAAAAGTACCTGATTAAAAGGACATGTAACACAGCTATTAGACACAAAAATAAAAGCCACGCCTTAGATTCGAGGCGTGTTAGTGGGACGTGGATAAATTTATTGACAGTTATGCACCTGGGATATACCATGAGTAATATATAAGCCGTTGTCAAGAAACAAAACAAGATATACCAATAATAAATGCAAGTCTTAATAGAGAAAGAAAATATATTTGAAGAAAGAACGAAGAAATCAGGTGATGAAAACTTGGATATCATGAGAAAATGAGGAAATCTGATTAAAAGCATTTGGACTGTGCATGTGAAAAAAAGCTACTTGAGAAATTAACAGATAAAACTTCTATTTTAAACTGAAAAACAGACTGGTAAGAGATTTGGTGAGATAAAGAGAAACTACTTGGAAGGAATGGACGAAGAAAGTTACCAAATTCGCCTCGATTTGATAACAAATGGTTCACATGTGATGACGAAGAAGGAAGTGGCAAAGAGGGAATAAAAAAGGACTACGGCGTTTTTGTGAAGTGCCCTGTGGATATTTGGGTGGAAATATATGATTGCTCGATCATTACTGGTGGCTCAGAAGTATTTCCCACCCATGTTCGTTCTGGACATTATGTATAGGTATAAAACATTTTTGTGGTTTGAGACCGTTTTATCCCAAAGTCCCAGGTTAGATTCTCGGCTTAAGGGTGGGACTCTCATTCTAGTCAGGATTATTCCCCATGCTTTCTGCCGTACGGAAGAATGAATGAGAATGTGAATTTAATGTAATAATTATGGGGCGGATTTTGTCCTATTTGCCCCAAATTTCTTTGTTCTTAAGTTATAAGCACGTTTCCTACAATAATTATCCTAATTTCTTAGTTTTATAGTACTTATATGAGTAGTGTTTAACGCCCGCTTTTAGTACATACGGCACCGCAGGCGGTGACACTGATGGTACATGAGATGAAGATGGAGCACCAGTGGAATTAGATGGCGGGGGAAACCAGAGGTCCTGGAGAAAAACCGCCCCAGCGCCGTGTTGTCCATCACAAATCTCATTTTACCGTCATCTGGGATCGAACCCGGGCCGCCTTGGTGAGAGCCAAGTGGTCTAACCACTGAGCCACGGTGCGGCCTTAGTGCCTATAAATGCCTATTTAATACGTTTGTGCCTATTCTGCTTATTAGTGCCTAAAACTGCCTTTTTCGCCAGTTTCTTTTGCTTGTACTTTATGACAACAGCTTTTGCTGGTTTCAACGTAAAGTTTTCGGGGAAGATAAATGTCTTACTGCGGCACATTGGATATACAAAAAGGGGTTTATTAAAGGAGATACATCTGTGCAAATTGGTCCAAAACTTACATAAAATTAATATAGACATACTTGAATAACATAAAGGTTGCTTTTTTCTAGCGGCACTACAGAGAACGTCACATCAGGGGCGGTTCCTCCACAAGGTTGCAGGTTTGCGCTACACCCACTGATTCTGAATATACAGCAGGTGCATTTTGCACATTAAAGCTGTACTTGTTTGCATTGTTTTATATACAAAACATGTTTCAATTACGCTTATCGTCTGTAGCTGCCCATGACCGCAGAAGTCGAAATAAACAGTGATTAGCTGTAGGAGACGCAGGTTTGCAGTGAAGAGTTAACCTAAGATTTCGTCCAAATGTAGGCTCTCTGAGGGGGTTGCGGGAAGGTGAAGAGATGGAAGGGGCTTCTTATAATTGCTTATATAGAGGTTTATAAACCTAGCTCCTCCTACTCTTAGCAACGGCTATAGCGTGACCTTTAGGCTTAGCTTCTGTGTGCTCTGCTTTTCGAACACAGTGAGAAGTTAATTAAATGCATGGAGGTTATTCAGAAGAGAGCTCTGTTAAACAACAACGCCACACTTGTTCAGGCTTCTGGGTTTATGGCCACTTTGAAAGATTATAATTTTGTATTCTGGCTGTCTTTCTTCTACAAGATCATGCCACATGTGGACATTTTGTACAATCAGCTGCAGAAACGAGACTGCAATGCAACGTTTGCCATCGCCCAGCTAAACGCATTTTAAAGGGAAGTGCAAAAGGTAAGAAATAGCGTGGATATCGAGGAACACAAAGAAACTGCAATTAAGAGGAGAAGAATAGAAGATCATGATTTGAAAAGAAGAGAAGCTCTTGAAGTATGTGACATTCTTAGAGAAGTAAAGGACAGATTTAGCTTCACGGGGCATCTGGTAGCCTCAACTTTGTTTCATCAAGAAAATTTCTAAGACATTTCCAGAGGATTCCCTTAGAGGAACAATAAGGTTCTATCCTTTTATCATTGGAACAAAAATTCATAGAGAACTGACTGTAATTTACAGTCGAGAGGAATTTCTTGGAATGTCCGGCGCTTTGTGCTTGATGGACTTCAATAAGGAAAACAATTTATGTACTACATTCAGCGAATATGTCAAACTCCTCCGAGTACTGTTAACTATGCCAATGTCTACCGCTGAAGCAGAATGATGTTTCTCAACTTTAAAAAGAATAAAACCTTTCCTTAGGAACACAATGTCACAGGACCGATTGACAGCATTAGCAATGCTTTCAATTGAGAGAGATTTTGTTATGAAGATCAGCGACTTCAACGCAAAAATTATCGATAGATTCGCCAGGTCTAAGGAGAGTACAGCAGAGAATCTGTATAAATAGGTGAGTCATTACTACTCTGTATTTTATTTTTCATTTGTGCACCACCAATAATTTAACCCACCAACCGCCACTGATATACATAAAGGTTTTTTTTTCTAGCAGCACTACAGAGAACGTTACATGAATATTTAAATAACCCTACACCTGTATCGTAGCTGCTATTACGTAATTTTAACCTCAGATTTCTCAGATTCCATATTTTCTACATTTTCCTAACCTCAAAATGTTGTACAGGATGCAGTTTTCTATTAATCTGTATGAAATTCTAAACATGCCTGTAAGGGCAACTGCATATTTAGTGTACCCATTTACATTTGTTGTGTTTTTGTTATTTGTATTGAAAAGGATTATAATGCTTACTTCTTACTGAAAACGCTTAGGAAAATAAAAATTATTAAATATCTAGGTAGTTATGGTTATTTTTTCCCTTCGTTGATGTGCGAAGACAGATATTTCACATAGGTACAGGTAATTAATAGGTTAAAATGGGTGCAGAAACTTATACACCAAGTATTAATTTTTAAAATTACAATATGTGGGGCATTTCGAAATTCGCCTGTAATTTAGACATAAACTGTTAATTCCTCAGAAACTAGTGTAACTTCTTCTTCTTTTCTTCTTCTTCTTCTTCTTTCTCTAACTTCTTTGTGCTGTTAAGCGTGGAGTACAAACCTCTTCTACCCATTTCTTCTACTTTTCTCGGTCCATTATCATTCTCTTCATTTCTGTCATGGATTTCCCTCTGTCCTTCCCCAACTTCTCAATGTATTCCTGATACAACATGCGTGGCCTTCCCCTAATTCTTTTACCTTCTGGTTTTGCTTCTAAATATTGTTTGGGTTTTCTTTCTTCTGACATGCGGAGTACAATATAAGTATTGTCAAGGGCTGTTTGCCATCATTTTATATATTTTTGTACTGTTCCCTAGCATGAGCTATGGCTCTGGGAACCTTTTCAGATAACAATAAATAAATAAATAAAAAATGTCCATAACATTTGTCTTTTTTGCAATATTTCTTTAACGGAGTGTGTACCCAACTCTTCCCTTATTGTTACATTTCTAATCTTATCTCTTCTTGTCTTCCCCACATCTCGTCTTAAATATCTCATTTCCATAGCTGTTATTTTGCTTTCTTGTTTCTGTAGGAGAGTCCAGCTCTCTGCTACATATAATAGAATTGGTAGTATAATTGTTTTAAATACTATAATTTTTGTATCTTTTGTTATTTCCTTTTTTTTCCGCAATAGTATTATTAATCTGATAGTAGACCGAATTGGCATTTCTTATTCTGTTTAAAATTTCCTGCTCTATTTTTCCATCCTTATTTATAATTGTACCCAGGAACTAGTGTAACTAGAAAGCTAAAACTTTGTATTATTCCATTCCTGATCGATCACAAAAATTAATGGTATAAATTTGAAACAAATCTAACAAAAGCTTCGGATATTTTAATTTTGGCCCTTAAGCCCCCCAAACTCATGTTTTTGTCATACTTAATTACCCTATACCTTTCTGCACATTATGGTTCTCACTTAGTGAAGTGGATTTATATGTATTTTAGTTACACGACAATATCTGTTATTTTAACTTGCTGTGGAGAAGTTTATTAAATTAGGAATAAATGTAGAACTAGTTCGCCTAGGGAATTCGAAATTAATATGTGTTTAGCGAATTTGTTGCAGCATATTTTGTGACGATTGTCATTTTGTTATAGTGCATTTATAGTGTATTTTAGGGGCCATTTTACTAAAATTGTGTATTTCTAAGTATTTACTTAGCACATATTTAGTGCCTATTTTGCCCATTTTAGTGTCTTTTTGTCTGCCTGTTTCACACATTTTGACTGCTTATAAATCCACTCCCTAGTAATAAACCAAAAGGTATTACCAACCCAAATATTAACAGCACTGTAAAGCGAGTGAAGATCGCTTTTGCTGAGCAATTGTTTCAAAGGTAAAAGGCTCTGATACAATGCCCGAAGTTACAACCGGCGTATAAATGGAATTCTAAAAAGAGTTTCCAAAAATTTAATGAATAATGCCGGGGCTAGTTTTGGATTCCATGTGAAGGCTCGAATATAGCTCTAGTTGATATTCCAACATCAAAAACCAATAGAGCACTACAGTTAGGACAAGGCGTGGGAGCAGAGTGTTGATTGTTCATTTGGCTACGCGCCACTGTGGCCAGTACCTGTGTGGTCGGTGACCCTTCCCCGCCCGCGATGGAATACAATAACCAGGATCCCTGTCAGGCATCAGTGTCGCACTAGCAACCAATAATATCCTCCTTCCGGTTCAGCAAGTTTTAAAAGTGGCCGGCGAGGAAATCCCTCCCTACAACAATAGAGTTAAGTTCAACTGTATATTCACAGAATCTATAAATATAGGATGTTATAAATGGTCCCTAGTACTTTATGAGCTTACAGTACTAATCAAAACAAATCGAAATATCTGGTGAACGTTGGTACAAAAACCTATATCTTCTGAGATCTGAAGTACGACTCACAGTGTGTATTAAATCTGTTCTAAAATAAGACCTGAAGCTTTCCTGGAAAGATACTTCGCAGATAGTCGTGTCTGAAGAGAATCATGTGGTGGCCTATTGACTTCGTCGGCTCTTAGATTGCCTCTTGTGATGGAGTTCCGCAGAATCCCTGTACAAAGACCAACAGTAATCCGTAAGTATTACTTCATTCCAACAGCCCTGATACCTTTGTTCCATAACAGAAATGTCCTGATGGAATCTCTCCCCATGTTTATCACTAACAACAGCTCCACAACCAGAGGCCGCGCCGTAGCTCAGTGGTTAGACCGTTTGGCTCTCACCAAGACGGCCCGGGTTCGATCCCAGGCGATCGCAAAGTGAGATTTGTCGTGGACAAAACGGCGCTGGGGTGTGTTTTCTCCGGGACCTCCGGTTTCCCCCGCCATCTCATTCCACCGGTATTCCATCTTCATCTCATGTATCATCAGTGTCATCGCCTACGGTGCCGTGTGTAGTAAAAGCGGGCGTTAAACACCACACATTTCCACAACTAGGAGGGAAAAAGTCTAGGTGGGAGTGGTGAAAATGGATCTTAAAGGACATGTTGCTACATCCAAGTTTCAGAATTTTGCAGGAGCACTGTCACCAAATGTTTATAGTTTTCATCTCTTTTTTTGCCTAAAACCCATGAACCTTGAAAACTTTCCAAGCTTCCTTTTCTTTCGCCTCCAAAATTTGGTCAAATGCAGGACCCTTTACAAGTTCTCTTATTTGTGGCCCGACAAAAATGCCTTCCTTAACTTTTGCATCACTTAATTTCCAAAATTTCTCTCTGATTGTGTTTTGTTATTTGACAGGTGTGCCAACTTCAAAAAAAGATTCACCCAAATTTGAAATCCTAACTCTAAAAAATGAAATGTTACTTTATCTTCAAAACAAAAGCTAATATATCATTTTTATGGTGACTTTTTAATTCAGGAGATGGAAATACATGTAAATTCACTATTTTTAAGCCCGAAACATTTTCATTGTTGCCAAGTGATAAATTGACGATTTTCTGTGATCAAATATTTACAGTAAAATAAGACCTGTAGCTTTTCTGGTGACGAGTACGCTCACATTCTTCTCGGGCAACAAGCCAGGTGAAAAGACGATTAAATATCGACGTTTCAAGAGTGTGCATCTCTCTCATCATCAGGATATTTATAAAATGTTATAACCACAAACGAAACACTGGATATAACACCAACATAAACAAAGACAAAACACTATCAAAATTCGCATCACTGAACAAAAGACTGTTTTCAGTAAATTAAATGCCAGGTCAGGAGATGACGTGAGTACAGAAAATTGTGTCAAAGAAACGTAACTACTTAACTTGATTATCAAGCTGTATTGATCTTTGCTTCTTATTTCGATGGATTTCCATTTTTAAGGCCGGTTTCCAAGAGGAGCTGAACTGAAGACCAGTATCACAATTAAGCGTGCTCCTTTCAGAGGAAATCGCCAAAGCCTCCTTAATTCTCCGTTCCCACTAGCTGTTGCATATTGCCAAGATGGTTGTCTCCCGAAAATTGGCTCTATGGTTGTTATCAAAACAATGCTCTGCCAGCCCAGACTTCTCAGGTTGCAAAAAGGTTCTCGCCAAATACAACATCAGGACCATCCACAAGCTACCTCTGAAGATTAAAGATCTGTTGAGACCAGTGAAAGACAAACTGGACTTCCAAGTTCCGGGAGTGTACCGCATTCCCTGTGAATGTGGGACACCGTATATAGGACAAACCGGAAGGACCATCGCTACTAGAATAAATGAACATGAACGGAGCATTCGTTTAATGCAACGAGTATTTGGAACTTTTACTTCTTATTTTGTGCATGAAGCATTTCATCTTCACTCATTTAGATAGCCAAGCACTAGAGTCTCATGAATGCGTCGTAACTTGGTGTACAGCAGTTTGGGGTAAATCAACCAATCCCTCTTTGGACATCACTTCACTTAGCGTTTTGATTAAAATCCCATATGTTTAAAATTGTTCATGTCTAATGAAATGCTTATCTTGCACTTTATACTGAATTACCTTTGCATATCTATTAAGCCTTACTATACAATAAAGGTAGATGCTGTGAAATGTAGGGTGAAATATATTTGTAATGAGTTAACTACGTGGCATGTTTTTTAAGTCAGTACCGTTTTGCGATTCCGCCGCCGCAGCGCTACGGTCGGCGTTCCGCGCATGCGTGCTGGTTACCTACTTCTCTTGTCTACGCACAGATGCCATTACAGTCCGATTCTTCATTGTATACGTTGGTTACTGAGTGTTTAAGATGCCTCCGACAATCGTGAGTCCCGCCGATTGTGAAGTACGGGCTGTTCTACGATTTCTTAGTGCTAAAGGCGTAAAACCGATCGATATTCATCGTGAGATCTGTGAAGTTTACGGACAAAACATCATCAGTGATGGAATGGTAAGGAAATGACTGAGAACATTTAAAGATGGCCGCACAAATGTGCATCATGAAGAACGTTGTAGGCGTCCTTCGGTCGTTACTGAAGATTTGGTGCAGAAAGTGGACGAAAAGGTTAGAGAAAACAGACGCTTTACAATTTCATCATTGTGCGACTATTTTCCTCAATATTCTCGTAGTGTTTCGTATCGCATTGTGACCGAGAACTTGAAGTACCGGAAATTGTGTTCACGTTGGGTTCCAAAAATGTTGACGGATTTGCACAAAACCCAACGTTTAGGCAGTGCATTGACTTTTATTGAGCGGTACCCCAATGAAGGTGAAGATTTTTTTAGACCAAATTGTTACAGGTGACTAAACATGGGTGGCCTACGTCACAGCAGAATCGAAACAACAATCCATGGAATGGCAACATTCATCATCACCCACAAAAGTGAAGTTTAATCATACAATTTCTTCTCGGAAAATCATGTGCACAGATTTTTGGGACAGAAAAGGAGTATTGCTAGTGGAGTTTCTGCCTCGTAATGAGACAATCAATGCAGCTTCTTATTGTGAGACATTGAACAATCTGCGCCGTGCAATCCAGAACAAAAGACGTGGCAAGTTGAGTAAGGGTATCGTTTTGCTGCATGACAATGCCCGTTTACATGTGGGTAATCGGACCAAAGATCTCATCAAATCTTTTCAATGGTAAACTCTAAATCAATCTCCATACAGCCCTGATCTGGCGCCCAGCGACTACCATTTGTTCCTGCACTTGAAGAAACATCTGGGCGGTCAGCGTCTTCAAGACGATAACGAAGTCAAAACAGTTGTGATACAGTGGTTAACACTTCAGGCGGCAGAATTTTATGAGGAGGGTATTCAAAAACTGGTGCCACGTTATCACGTTATCACGGAAATTATGTAGAAAAGTAGATTAACGTAAAGGCTTTCATGTAAAAATAAAACTATTGCGATATCTATGCACGCCTTTTTTAATTCCAAAACGGTACTGACTTAAAAAACCATGCCTCGTATTTCCGAGAAATTCCTTGTTATTGAACTTGTTGTTTGCACTTTTTTTAATGCACACTTTTCTCTTATAGAAATACGTTCCAATATACGAAATACGGGTTAGGTTTCTCCCCTTCTTTGTTGCTAAGCAAAGATAACACAATTTCATAAACATTACATAGTAAACCAGCTGTTAAAAGTTATGAATATTGTATTTCCATATTCCAGTTGTACCTGCATGTTGTACTCAGAAAATTTTCACAAATGTTTGGATTAACATGCGGTAGATAGAAAATTAAGCGTTTGAACGGACAATTTTCTTTAGGGTAAAACACGTTAAATGTGTTAAAATCAGATATTCTTTTTATTACTGTGCCAGAGGGAAATTATACGATGTCAAAAGTATTCAGTTTAATATGGATTTACCTGCATAATAGGAGACCATTCACTTAATTCATATTTTTGACTAAAATGTTTGTTAGGTCGATAAATTTTTAATCTAAATGTAAATGTTAGAGGCCAATCATTTGTGGGGCCAGTTCGACTGTGTTTCAGAAGGGAAGGGCGCGAAGTCCGGGTCATAGTCACAGTGGACATTGGCTCGGCCTTGACTTACTACTGCTGGTGCTTGCCGATGTTTTCATAACTGGACAGGATGGCACCTTGTATGTATAGTCACATGTTACTCAAATCACCTGGCTGTCAACTTACTCCTCTCAGGAACAATTACTTACATCATAAGCAAAATATGTGATATTGTACATATATTTATGTTTTGCAGGTTGTAAAATGAATGCACCAAGAAAAGAAGTTATCATTTCATTCAGTTTTGGTAATAGCAAATGAGGTTTTATACGTGGATAGTTGTGATAATGGACAGCACTAGCTAAGCTGACTGATAAACGTCATAGAGGCATTAATCATCTTCTTGAAGACAAAATGTATTATGGACTATTTCTGAATCTTAGCACGAAAACTGTAAACATTGGGGTATTAAATTTTCTAACTTCTGACGCAACACTTTGCAGACTAGAATACCAGTTTCCGTGATATCAATGAGTAGCGAAATGGTGAGAAAAATCCCTGATTATCCCATTACAGATCTCTATCTATACCTGATTACGGATCGCTAAATCTGTATTTTCTGAAAGGTGAATGGATCAAATATAAAATTTGCTAAGTCGAAAGTTATGGCCTTCAAAAAGGGAGTTAGACTAAAAAAAATATTAAAATTGGGTACTAAATGACAAAAGTGGTCAGTGAATTTGAATACCTAGGAGTAATTTTGAATAACAATGGAAAGTGGGTAGCACACAGGAGAAAAATGAAAGCAAAAAGAAGGGCGATAAGAATGTGCAAATATAAGTTAGAAATGACAACAAATTGGTTATAAAGAATGTATGAAGCACTAGTTGAATCCAAAATGTTGTATACAGTGGAGATCTGAGAGGGGGGTGCACAGAGATAAACAAAATGGTGGACCAAAACTACAGAAGTTTTGTAAAGAGGTCCTAGGTTTATCAAGATCAGCACCTAGGGAAGTAGCTTTAATAGAATTAGGAAAGACAAGAAGAAATGAAATAATAGTGGAAAGAATAATAAAATTTTGGTATAGGTGCTTGGCTACAAAAGAAGGAGAAATTATGAAATTATGTATGAGACAGCCTAAAAGATAACAGAACTCAAATGGTTGGTAGGCAACAAATGGAAATACAAAATCAAGATTACAATTATATAATCCATACTGAAATATGCCATATATATTCTTAAATCCTGAAAATCCTACCATCTTATCATGTTGCCCACCATTGAATAGTAATTCAGTCCCCATACACCTAACCCTAGGTTTTTGAGTGTTGGAGGCCCTCTGCTCCTTTTCACACTTTCTGCCATTTCACCTATCCCACTCTACATTTTTCTCTTAATTGTTCTTAGCCATCTCTCTTTAACTTTCCCTAATTAATTCCCTATATTTCTCCTGTTCTTTTCTCCTTTTACTGACAACATTTTTCTAATTACTACTTCACCCCCCAAATTGTCCCATTTACGTAGCCAAGCCTGCTCTCTCCATATCTTTGTTTGACTACAATTTAATATACAATGGAAATCTGCATTCTCTTCTCCACACAATGGACATTTATCTAGCTCCCTCTCTTGACCTATACCTTTCTAGTTTCTCACTCCTGTTCTCGCCCAAGCAAAACCTTCTCGCCCTAACTTACTACATATATTTACATATCCCTCCCTTCCCCAGGTTGCTTTCATTTCTCTATATAACTTCAGTGAGCTTTTGTCACTTGTATTGGCGAAAATGTCTTGTCTGTCAATATCTTCTAATCTTAACTTCTTTCCAGAAGCCTCTATACCCATACTCTGCATTTATCCAAGAATGACCCATTCCTATCTGCTTCAACAAGTCATACATTGTATCTGCCCAAGACCCACCCCAGTTACTTCTCTTCTGAATATGAAAACATTCTTTAATTATATTGCCATCTTCCAAGTTAGTGATTCTGTATAAATATTTCATTGCTCTTAACAAGATTTTAATTTTAGTAGAATGCCTGCCTAGTTCTAATTGTGCTGCCCCATTAGGTGATGCTATTGGTAATCCCAATATATATTTACAAAAGGATCTATGCACTCTATCAGTCTCTCTCCAAGCCTCATCTACTCCCCAAACCTCTGGGAGATATATGGAGATTAGAGGAAAGGAATACAAGCGATGTGTGTAAATTAGTAAAATGAAGAATAGAAGATAGAGAAAGACAGGAAATATGGGGAAGTCTAGAAAATATGAAATCATTACAATTTTACAAGCAAATAAAAAGAAATTGGGGACGAGAAGCATATGTAGATTACTGCAATAGGCAAGAGAGAGAAGGTTTACCTTGGATGAGAACAGGAACAATATTTCTAAGAGCGATAAGAGATAGGCAAAAGGGAATTTCTGAACTGTGTGGGGGAAAAGAAAGCATAGAACACTATGTAACAGAATGTGAGGAGTTTGTAATGTGGAGAGAAAGGTCTGGGAGGAAAAATGAGAGAAAGTAGAGAAGACGATAGTAGCTATAAAAATGTTAACAGGAAAGGAGGAAAAGAAGGTAAGTGGTTTTGGTGATTTCTTGCAGAAATTAAAAGAAAAATGGGCCAGACATATAAAGAATATGAGAAAGGAAGATGAGGATACAGAATGGTACTAATTAAGTAACAAGGAGACACAGGTGAGCTACCTGGCAGAGTAGAAGACCAAGGTGTCATGTAAGCCAAGGTAGCAACAAGGTAAAGAAAAATAAATGTAGCCAAAAGTTGTAAATTGTAAAATTTTGGAATATGCAGAGTAAAAATCTAAATCTAATAAAATCTAAATTTATATAACTTTGGACTTTTGAAAAATGCAGTTCACATAATTAGAAATTTAGAATGGAATTAAATATTACCTCCAGCTGACGGACAAAAACTGGAATACATTACACGTCTAAGGAGAAAATCTGATTTCACAGTCGAATTGTTATGTGCCTGCATTCATCTGTCAAATACATGGAAGCTGAGGCACCAAAAGTAAGTTAGCAACATAGGCTTGGCCTTCAGTAAAGAATCTGGAACGTCTGGAAAGACCCCGACTGATAAGTAGGCCATAGGTCCATAGATTTTATGACAGACCTCCTTGCAACTTTGCATACCAAACAAACAAATGGCCGAGTCAATAATTATGTCAGGGTTTCTTGGAATGTGCGCACTGTTAAAAGGACAGATGTTACTCGTCACCAGCTGTAGGACTTAGAGCCTTGAGGTGTGAATCATTGTATGTGTGAAGCGCTGGGGGGGGGGGGGCAGAGGCAGTTTAGGGAACTAGTCTTAAAAGATATTGCCTTTCAAGAAAGAAGAGTTTAACAAAACGTTTTAATTTAGCAAGGTAAATAGAAATAAATTATGGAGTATTATGAAAGAGAAAGCTGTACCCCAACATTTGATAACAGAAATAAGAAGTTTATATGTATAAAATAGATCATAATAGAAACTGGAATGAAGGCAGCTCTAATGACAACAATAAACAAAGGAGTAAGACAAAGGTGTTAACTTTCACCGTCACTTTTTAATGTTTATATTGACAATGCCATATCTGATTGGCAGACAAAATTAGATTCGCATTTTATAATTAGAAATAGATATTTAGAAACTTTATTATTTACAGACGACCAATTTGTCATATCTAGCGTATAACACTGTCTGTCAATATAATTTAGCAATATCTATAAACAAAACTAAAGTTTTAGCCTTCAAGGGATCCAGTATCATAAGAGCCAAAATGTTATTGGAAGCAAAATCCGTTGACTTATTCAACTGCTTTAATTATCTTGGTTGCAATATCTCTTACTTTAAAAATAGTGACATTTTAAATAAAATCAACAAATTTAATGGTATATGTGACACCATATAGAGAGAAGCTTAAAATTACGAGAAGAGAGACTGCATTAAATTTTTATAAAGTAAGGCAGTTCCTATATTATTATATGTTAGTGAATTTTGGACTGTAACAAAAAAAAATATTGAAACAGCGGAAATAAAATGTTTAAGAAATGTAGCAGGGTATAATCTTCTAGATAAGCAAACAAGTGAGGACATTTGAAAACAATTGAATATTTCTAAGCTAACAGATAGAATCCAACAACATAGAAATAATTGGAAGAAACATGTCGACAGAATGATAGCCGCATTCCAAAATTAGTTTTAGATTACAAACCATTAGGTAGAAGAAATATTGGTAGACCAAGAAAAAGATGGATACAACACTTTTAATTTAAAATTTATGAGACAGGAACGAACCTTGATGGTTTAAACCGTGAAAAGTTGATGATGATGGTGATGATAAGCGTGTGGTGCTAGTAATATTAGAAGTTGCACAAAAATTACATCTTCACTCAAAAAGATGTTTTGCATTCACAAGACTTTCGCTTCTCGCGCTCACGTAGAAAATAATTTATGGAAAAAATCTTGAATAATGAGAAGCTATTCACACGAAATTTAGGATGTTTCATTTACAATTAAAATATTTTAAACAAAATTGTTTTTAGAAAATACGTTTTTTTAATAATCCATGTAAAAGATAGCTTAAGGGAAGGATATTTTTAAAAAATATATTTTATTTTGCGTTATTGGAGGATCTGAACTTAAGCACAAAGTTTGGTAGCCAACCACATTTCTGTTGTTTTCTTTTTTTTTGGGGGGGGGTGTTGCGGTTACGCCGTTCACAGACACAAAGGTCACACAAACACACAAGGCTTAGTTAGTTAAATATTTAAAATTTAGCCTGATTACTGTCAGGATTTGTGAGCATACGTTTATGATCCACTTTTATCTCAAAAACATTCATTTGCTTGCAACTGTGTTTCAGTGACAGAAGTTTTCTTAATGATGACAGAAACATGCAGTCATCAAATCTGTTATTGATGGGATACATTGCTATGGCACCGTCTATGTTGGCAGAAAGCTGACTTGCCTGGTTCTTTCGTATGAAAAATTGACTTACCTGTTTCATTTCCTGTATGCCAAAATTTGAACGTCAAAAATCCCCATTACTAACTAGGTTTTTTCCTGTTTCATACCTTTAAAAGATGGCACTTCCCATAGAGTATCCAATGACATGTCAAACTCATTATGAGGAAATACAGTGACTTACCCGTTCTTCCTTTTTTTTTTTTTTTTTTCCCTGGACCCTTCAGTTATTATTTTGAACATGGCATGCAATCAACTTTTATGGTTGAATTTTAACATTTACATATTTAATTTCTTTGTATTTGTTAATGCACGTGATTTAATACATACGGCTACTAAATCTTGATGTTTTTATTTAGTTGCGTCTTCCAACAACATTAATTGGTGACCTTGATACTGTGACTATGGTTGTGAACAGCTTTGAGCAAATTACTACATTTATTTTCTATTAATCACCACTATCGAAAAATTAGCATCCAATGCACAGTCATTCCATGCATTGGAGAGGCATTGCAGTTCATCTCGTGTACAATTTGCACACTTGCTTCGCAATAAACTGTTAAAGCATTCCTCCATTCATTATTGCTTAGGTTGCTCTGTTGTGGAAATCATTTATTTACACATTTATTTGTACTGTAAATGATACATCATTAATACGGAACTGTCTACATTGCTATTAAAGTCTATTTTAAGAAATGCAACTTTTCAATGCACGCATTATAATTTTAATCCAAATACAAACCAAGTGGAGACATGTCATGATAAAAGCTAAAAGACTTGTGTCTCATCTTAATGTTTCATTATATTTTATAAAAAATAATTAGCAAAAGATTAGCTATTTTATTCTCTATGTGTTGTAGGCTTCCCTGATATGTTGGAAGACAAATATATTCCCACAGTGTAGAAGGGTCATCATCATGACCATAAGGATGCCCTGGATTCGATCCATAGTCACGTAAAAGACATAGAAATCAACGATGGTCATTTAGCAGTAAACAGACTCCGTCACGGTTTGTTTCAACATGGCGAAGGTGCGGTTCTCTGCGACCTACTATGGAGTGGCCCTGCAATAAATTCTCAGCAACTTTAGCATGCGCGGGGCCAGCTCAAGAGATGACATTAAAGGGATCACTGACCCTAGTCCGAGCCGTAAAACTAATGTGTTTGCTGTCCGGTTATTTGTCCAACATCGAACCGAGCAGTTAAAACTGGCGATCTAGGTGTGGTTCGTTTGTGCTTCAAAATAACATTGAATCATGTGTCCCACTCGGAGCAATTATTGCTGTGATTTCTGTAATGGCGACGATGATAGCTACAACGTTCAAATTGTGTGTTTGACTGGAAGATATTAAGCCTACTTTGCCAAACGTGAAGTACAACAAAGCCATTAATCTTCTTGCAATACAACTTGTCTTCTTTCATTAGAGGAATTGCATTATTATGGTTGAGGTGGACTGAAGAATAGTCACGATCTGTCACCAGACTCAGCAGTGCAACTCTAGCGTTGCAACAGCTTTTCACGATTTATTGGCTAGTGTACTGTAAACACAAGCGAAAATATGTTCTCCCCTCCTTATTACTTCTCTATCTCTGAACTTAGACTAGTATATACTTAATGTTGAGCAGAAAGAATAATCTGTGTAAATAAATGGCTTCCACAACAGAGCAACCTACGCAGTAATGAATGGACGGATGGTTTAACAGTTTACTGCAAAGCAAGTGTGCAAATTGTACACGAGAGAAACTACAATGTTTTCTATTTCCTGCCTCTCCAATGCATTTAACGACTGTACATTGCATGCTATTTTTCCGATAGTGTGATTAATAGAAAATAAATGAATTCATTTGCCAGCAGCTGTTCACAATCATAGTTACAGCATCAAGGTCACCAATTAATGTTGTTGGAAGACGTAATTAAATTAAAAAATCAAGAATTAGTAGCTACATGTATGAAATCATACGCATTAACAAATAAATATATATAAATTGTGCCGGTGTATTGTGGATGAGCGTGGTGATGATGGATTTCTCACCTTTGGAAAAGTCCTAGCACAATTCTTGAAGTTCACCGCGACTGCTCTCTAATGATGATCTCTGCACCTAGAGTCGCAGTCACGGAGCTGAGCAATATTGAATTCTGCTACTGCTTGATTAACTTTTCAATCATAATTTCTCAAAGAAAAATACTTAATTCCATATATACGAGGGCCGTTCAGAAAGTAACCTCCGGTTGATTGCAAAAAATTCACCAAGTTAAATAAAAATATTTTAATATATACATCTTACAACTACATCTTTGCACTATTTTTCTACATAGTCTCCATAACGATTGAGGCACTTATCGTATCTGTTCACAAGCTTTGAAATTCCTTCTGCATAAAAATCACCCGCTTGTGCCTGGAGCCAGTCTGTGACCGCATCTTTGAGCTCTTCGTCGTCATTAAACCGCTGGGACCCGAGCCATGTCTTCATATGCATGATGAGGTGATAATCGCTTGGCGCCAGATTTGGGCTGTAAGGGGATGGTTGACAACGTCCCACTTGAAGGACTCAAGAAGGGCTGTTGTACTGCGAGCAGAGTGAGACGGGCGTTATCGTGCAAAAAAAACGATACCGGAAGTCACGATGAATAGCTGCTGCAGAATATCCTTTGGCTGTAAAAAAACCTTATAACAGCACGCACTTCACATTTGGCGGGGTTTTCTATTGCAGCACACATTTCAAACGGCCACAAACACTAAACTAGCGCAGATACGACGTTCACTCGACCACGGCTTGATGCCGACTGACCTGCTGAGTGCGTGAATGCACAGATGGCGTCGCTACTCCCCCCACTACCCGCACTGTGACCGATCGGAGGTTACTTTCTGAACGGCCCTCGTATATTGCCATGGTTACACAAATTCTAAACTATTGCTGTATCATTCTCTCTCATGGACTGCTTTACTTTAATCTTATATTTTAATCTCTTCAACTATCCTTAATTCATTTTAAAATAATCCAAAACAATACAAAATATCTGCTACAAAATGTTAAAATTCAGCCATCAAAGTTGATTGTACGCCATGTCCATAACAATAAATAAAGGGTCCAGGGAAAAAAACACTTTTTTCCCTCGAAATGATATTAACGTATCATTGGATACCCCATGGGAAGTATCATCCTTTAGAGGTATGAAACAGGGAAAAAACTAGTTAGTCATGGGTTTTTTGACGTTTAAATTTTGGCGTACAGGAAAAGAGACAGGTACGTCAATTTTTCCCGCGAAAGAATCAGGCAAGTCATCTTTCTGCCAACAGAGACGGTGTCATAAACTCTTCGTTGCTCTCAGAGACAGCCATTCCTACATGAAATGTGATAAGAATGTTTGTCTTTGGAATTTGAAACAAAGAATGGAAACACCCAGAGGAGTTCATAATCATGATCACAAATTCAAGAATCAAACTTCACCTTCTATTGTTGTGAATGTCTGTCAGTAAAAGGTGTATGGCTGGAAATTTTTTTTAGATCAGAACTATATGACGAAACGTTCATTTAAGTCTCAGCCCGTCAAGGAAATTTGCGGCACATCCGACCACCCACGTCTGCTGCACTGGAGAGCTAGCTATAAATGAGGCATGGTATCCAGTATTATAGTAGTCGCGTTCATTCCATCCCAAGCGAAGTCAAAGCTTTCACTTCTGATCACACCTCCTCATATGTAAGCAATTATAAGGGTCTTCCACCCTAAACATATGGGGTGGTCCTTCTCAATACGTTCATCAAGTTAAAGCGCTGTTGCAATATATTTCTGGTGTCCTCAGAACTTCAGTACCTTCTGTTAGCTTAGACTGTGCAACCAAGCTTCTTATGTGTGTTAAGTTTATATTTATAGAAGCTACATAGTGTTTTACTAAGTGTATTTTTATAAATTTATTAGTGTTTAATAGTTAATGGCGTTTAGCACTTACGTAATTTAATTAAGATATGGAGACCGTGGGCATGGAACCTAACATGGATATGTTAACATGGATTTCCATTCATACTTGTAATATATACAGAACAGTATTTCTAACCTTTCTCGAGTTCTAAAGCGTTTATGACATTCAATTAAATTAATTATTTAAATTATTTTTAACAGAAGCCCCCCACCCAAAAAATTACACTGCTTAACTTTATTCAAAATTGTAAAATTAGCAGATATTATTGTAAAAAGCTTCCAGCATTTAAAAAGAAAAATGGAGTTTCCTTTCTACGTTTTCTTTAATTCCTAAGTTCGTTTCTTTTATTCTTTTATTTTACTTTACTTTTGAAGTATTAACTGCTTTCTTAAATCAACTGAAATTCACCACCTGTAGCTGCCATAGAATAAAGAAAAAAGTTTTTAGGATAAATCGGCTCACGATTGCAATAAACAAAGCTCTATAGTGCAATCTTTGCTTATAAATTATTATTAACTACCAGAATATCCAAAGTGCTTATTTAATTTTCAAGTAAATATCCCTGGCAAATTCATGCACACTGCTGCAATTTACCCCTTTTAAAATTGTAATGATGTTTTACGAAACTTTCCTTGGGTATTATGTTAATAATGCACATTTAGTTCCTGTAGGTAATATAAGTCGGATACCATAACAACATAGGTAATATATCTCTATTCAGTTTTGTTATAAAGAGTTGTAACATTATCTATTAGTATAGGATACATTAATAATTTAAAATTTATTTGAAAAGATCAATGACTATTTCTTACAGTGAATTCAGCTTTAGTATTATCATCATTATCATGATTATCACTATCGTCGTCATCATCATCATTATCATTAATTATCATTAATTGTCATTATCATTAATTATCATTTATTATTATTATTATTATTATTATTATTATTATTATTATTATTATTATTATTATTATTATTATTATTATTATTATTATTATTATTATTATTATTATTATTATTATTATTATTATTATTATTATTATTATTATTATTATTATTATTATTATTATTATTATTATTATTATTATTATTATTATTATTATTATTATTATTATTATTATTATTATTATTATTATTATTATTATTATTATTATTATTATTATTATTAGGGTAAAGGGAATTTGTGAATTGTGTGGGGGAAAAGAAAGTATAGAACACTATGTAACAGAATGCGAGGAGGTTGCAATATGGAGAAAAAAGTTTTGGGTGGAAAAGTGGGAGAAAGTAGAGAAAAGGATAGTAGCTATAAAAATTTAACACAAAAGGAGGAAAAGAAGATAAGGAATATTGGTGAGTTCTTAGAGAAAGTATAAGAAAAATGGGCCAGAAATGTAAAGAATTTAAGAAAGGAAGATGAGGGGAAAGAATGGGACTAATTAAGTAACAAGGAGGCATGGATGTTAAGAGCTACCTAGCAGAGCAGAAGACCAGGGTGTCATGTAAGCCAAGGTAGCAACAAGGTAAAGACAAATAAATGTAGCCAAAAGTTGTAAATTGTAAAATTTTGGAATATGCACAGTAAATTTTATCTTGAATCTTGAAATCTTGAAGCTATTAAAATTAATAGTTTTTAAAAATGTGGTTAAATATAACGTCAAAGAAAGTTTGTGTTTGGATTATAGCATAATTTTAAATATATGTTGAAATGCGCATATTAAGATCCCAAATATTTATATAAGATTTTTCAGAAAAGATTTGAATGTTTGTTGGACTTACCCGCTTTGCTGGATCTCGCTGACCAAGTTGAAGGCCCCTAGCTCATCGACACGACCATCACCCTACATCATAAAAGACAAAGGTAGGTTAGAAACATTGACAGTGCGCTGGCGCCACAAAATTTACAATCAACAAAGGCTATGTTGTAATAGAAATAAAAAGGAATCAGGACCACAGCGCTTGTTCCAAATCGGACGTGATTCTCTCTGAATGCAGGCTGTGTCGCTCATAGATGTCCTCCTACAAAACACACACAAAAAGAACTTGCTGGACCAACAATATATTCCCAAGTCCACACCCTCACGTCTTATTTTATTGTTAATTAAAACCAAGGCACCCGCCTCTGTTCTTCTTCTTCTCCTCCATAAAGTAGATTTGTCTCTCTGTCTCTATCCTCATTGTCATGGTAAAGTGATATGTGACAGTGGGCCCAGTTTGGGCGCGCCTCGTATTGTTTGAGAGAGAGTAGAATTTTCGCCCCCTCATTCAAAGTAGCTACTGCTACCCAGCAAGGAGAAGAATGGGTAAGTAGCGAGGCATATTAAAAAGTAAACTGGAAGTGTTGCACCAGCGGCCCACGTTGCAGGTGTGAGGAAATTGCTGGGGGAAAATAGGCTCACACTTCTGTGTGTTGTATTCATTAGATTTATGATGGACGTGCAATGAGATAACAGTCACAATAGTTCTTCAAACGAAAATGGAACTTCTGTGTTATGTTAGTGAATGTCCGCAGAAATAGTTCGGGCAGATAAAAATAAGGTTCTTGTTTTTGAACAAGCTCGTTTGTAATCCATTTAAGAACTACAGGCTACAAAAAAGAGCATAAACACAACAGGATTGTCTTTGATCACATTAACTTATGATACCAATTTGCACTTTTTAATTAATTTTAACGTCATAAATATTAAAAGCAGAAGCATTATTAACAGTGAAGTATTCTTCATATTTGAGTTTGATTTATGAGTCACTATGTTTACACTCAAACTTGAAACGTTTTCAAGTTCATTCGATCTCATCCTCAGCTGTTTGGTGACTAAATGAACCTTCCTCTTCATCCACTACTACGGAGCTCCGATCACTCTGCCATCTGGTGTTAGGGGCACTAAGTTTTAATACTTAATTTAATGCCGGGATTTCAAAATTTATAACTTTATCACGGTTTTTGTTTAGGAATATTTTTTCCCAAATATCCAATTCTATGGGTGTACTTAAAGATTTTAACAGTTTAATATTGTGGCCAATGTTGTGGTTTTCTGTCCAAAAATGGTGTGAAACTGCAGATTTTTCTGTTTGTTTCAACTTAATGTTCCTCTGGTGTTCTTTTTGTCTGGTTAACATTGGCCACAACATTAAACTGTTAAAATCTTTAAGTACACCCATATAATTGGATATTTGGGAAAATATATTCATAAACAAAAACCGTGATAAAGTTATAAATTTTGAAATCCCGGCATTAAATGAAGTATTAAAACTTAGTGCCCCTAACACCAGATGGCAGAGTGATCGGAGCTCCGTAGTAGTGGAAGAAGAGGAAGGTTCATTTAGTCACCAAACAGCTGAGGATGAGATCGAATGATCTTGAAAACGTTTCAATTATACAACAACAAGTAAGTGAAGTTTGAGTGTAAACATAGTGACTCATAAGTCAAACTCAAATATAATTTTAACGTGCTGGAGTTAAATTCTATTTCAGTAGAGTTCAACACCCGGTCTAAGAGGGGGTGTGGTAAAGATTTAATTCTCACCATTTAAAATGTGATAGAGAGTTTGTGTTTATATGTGCTGGTTACTTCTTCCCTACGTCAGATTTACGCCTTTTTGGCAACGTTTCTTGACCTTCCGAATACCTTGATTGTAGAATTCTGCAGAATTCGCTTTAAGGCGCACTTCCACTTCATTAATGACGTCATTTGTGTTCTCAAATCGGTGACCACGCAACGGATTCTTCATTTCCAAGAATAATAAAAAGTCACTTGTTGCGAGATCGGGCGAATAAGGTGGCTGCTCTAAGGTCTCAAAGCCGCATTCTCTTGTTTTGTCAACTGCAACTTGAGATGAATGAGCTGGTGCATTGTCAGACAAAAGACGAACAACTTTGGAGAACATACCGCGTCGTTTCTTAATCGGAGCTGCTCGTAGATTCTCTAGAAGATTGCAGTAGTATCTGCCAATGATGGTTTGACCTTTGGCAAGATAATCTGTAAGGATCACTCCACGACAGTACCGAAAACTGAAAGTATGTCCTTCTCAGCTGAGTTTTGCAACTTTGCCTTTTTGTGAGGGAGGTAATCGGCATGTTTCCGTTCCATGCTCATGGTTTTCGTCTCTGGATCATGGTGTCACCCAATTATCGGAAAGCACGACCAACTGACAGCTGAGTAGGGGACCGGAGGCATTCAGCCCACGCCTACCCATTTGTCTCGTGTCACTAACTGAGGGGATGATGAGGGAAGTGTCACTGGTCGCTGGCTGCCTCTTTCCCCTCCCCCCTGGCGTCTGGAACATTCCTTGATTATTTTCTGAACCGCGAGACTTTCAGAAACAGCGATATCCGTATATAAGGCCTTCAGCGGGCGAGTCAGTTCAGTTCTTGGCGAGCAGCCGTGAGAAGCGCCGAGTGAGTGAACGGACCGGACGACTGTGTACGTGCATCAGAGGAGTTGTACGTAATTGTGAGTGTAAAGTGGACCTGGGACAGACGAACTGACGAATTGTAACTGTATGCATTACGTAATTCTGTGTAATCGGCAAGTGTTCCAACTGTAATTCGGTGGAAATAAAGAACATTTTGAGTTTGTGCAATTGGACTTTTAATTTCAGGAATCCACAAAGTCACAATACTGATAGATCCAGGATTCATGCATGGTTACCACACGATAAAAAAAATCATCTTCATCCTGTTCCAACAGCACCAACATCTGTCTTGAAAGATCACGCCGTGTTTGCTTTTGGAAAGGGGTTAGCAAACGTGGAACCCACCGTGCAGACACCTTAGACATGTGCAGTTCGTCATGAATAATTTTCCACACACTACCATAACTAAGATGTATCTCATTCATGATCATTTGGATCGTTGCTCGTCTGTCTTCCAATATTAAACACTCCACTTTCTTCACTGTGACAGCTGACGGTCTACCAGCTCTTGGCTCATCTGTCAGGGTCATGTGACCAGTTTGAAAATTCCTTTTCCACCTCACAATAGTGTCATATGATTGGCAATCATTTTCATAAACAACCGTCATCTCATCATGGATATCCCGGGCAGTTTTGTCCTTCAAATGCAGGAATTGATCACACTACAAGCCTCAATTTTCTCCACCTTACACCTCAATCACTTCTGGCACTCACTGTAGAAGTGCAAAAGAACTCTGCTGATATAGGCAATGAAATGATATTCAATAAAGGATAGGTGGTAAAAGAAACAATCAAGACTTAAGTTTAGAGTACCTCCAGCATTTGCAGTTACAGAGGAAATGTAAGGGTAAAGGGTAAACAATAAGGGGGACACCTCGTGCACTGCCACCTGCACGCGGTTAACACCTACTTGGAGAAAGAGATGAAGTAAGTGAATCGCAGAAGCCGACATAATCCTTAACAAGCGTTAGAATAAGACCTGAAGCTTTTCTAGTGATGAATATGCTCAAGTTATTCTCGGGAAGCAAGGCAGCTGAAAAGACGATTAGATATCAACGTTTTGGGAGTGTGCATCTCTCCCATCATCAGGCTATTTAATAAATGTTACAACCACAAATGAAACACTGGATATATCTGCAGTAGGATGTGCTTTTGTTGTTTACGAAAACCAAACGGAACTAACTCACTCCATGTTTAAATTGTCACTGAATGTTCTGTATTCCAGTCGGAGCTCTTAGTAATTAAAGAAGTTATAAAATGGTGTACTGTTAATGGGAACAGTGCCCGTATTCTTAGTGATTCACAATCAGATCTACTCGCTATTAATGATAAATACAACTTCAATTCATTAGCACATGAAATCAGAACCCTGCTTCAAAACCATGCAGGACATATTTGCATGGGATGGCTTAAAGGACACAGTGGAATTTTAGGTAACGAGAGAGCTGATTGCTTGGCTAAGAAGGCTGCAGAATCCAATCTTCCTGTGACATACTCTTTATGTCCTATTTCTAATGTAAGGACAATAATACATCAACATATTCTTGAAGAATGGAACCAACAATGGCTAACAACTCCAAATGGAAGTTTAACAAAAACATTATTTTTCCCTAGTGTATATCACAGCGGAAAATGTGAAACTCTTGTACCAAATTTTTTTGACACAATTTTTAAGTGGGCATGCTAAATTTGGTGAATACTTATGACGCTTTCGCTTAACATCCAACCCCAAGTGCATGTGTAGTGAAGAATTTCAAACTGTGGTTCATCTCCTTTTCTGTTGTCCCATTTTCTGGAGAGAAAGACAAGAAGACTCTCTAGGAACTGAATTTTCTGCTCCGCTCACATCTTTGCTAATGAAGCCACAACAGTATAAGTACTTCATGATGTTTATAAACTCAGTGTTTAAACGTCTGAAATAGTTTAAATTAATATGCATCAGATTATAACATATTTTCTTCCTTCTAGTATTTAAAATATTTTTGTTAAAATTGTGTATTTTTATGTATCAACTATAACCCTAATATACCACTGTGTAAAATAAGGTTCATAAATCTGGATAAATAAAAAAACACTGGATATAACCGAAATATAAACAAAGACAAAGCACTATCAAAATTCGCATTACTGAACAAAAGACTGTTTTCAGTAAATTAAATACCAGGTTAGGAGATGGCGTGGGTATAGAAATTTAAGGAGGCCTTGGCCATTTCCTCCGAGAGGAGCATGCTTATTCGCGATGCTGGATTTCAGTTCAGCTCATCTTGGATACCGGCCTTAAAATGGAAATTCGTCGGCTGATGAAGCAGAGATCAATACAGTTTGATAATCAAGTTAAGTAGTAACGTTTCTTTGACTCAATTGCGGTAGCCGAGGGACTCTCGCATTCGAGATACACCATTTGTGGCGACTTACTTTCGTAAGTACTTGAGTCCCAGGACGTTAAGACTTGACGTCATGACATCAAATTCTCCATTTGACTCGCATATTTCCCCTGAAAACCACTAGGGGCTCTCGCATTCGAGATACACAGTTTGTGGCGACTTACTTTCGTAAGTACTTGAGTCCCAGGACGTTAAGACTTGACGTCATGACATCAAATTCTCCATTTGACTCGCATATTTCCCCTGAAAACCACTAGGGGCTCTCGCATTCGAGATACACAGTTTGTGCCGACTTACTGTCGTAAGTACTTGAGCCCCAGGACGTTAAGACTTGACGTCATGACATCAAATTCTCCATTTGACTCGCATATTTCCCCTGAAAACCACTAGGGGCTCTCGCATTCGAGATACACAGTTTGTGGCGACTTACTGTCGTAAGTACTTGAGTCCCAGGACGTTAAGACTTGACGTCATGACATCAAATTCTCCATTTGACTCGTATATTTCCCCTGTAAATCACCAGGGGCTCTCGCATTCGAGATACACAGTTTGTGGCGACTTACTGTCGTAAGTACTTGAGTCCCTGGACGTTAAGACTTGACGTCATGACATCAAATTCTCCATTTGACTCGTATATTTCCCCTGAAAACCAACAGGGGCTCTCGCATTCGAGATACACCGTTTGTGGCGACTTACTGTCGTAAGTACTTGAGTCCCTGGACGTTAAGACTTGACGTCATGACATCAAATTCTCCATTTGACTCGTATATTTCCCCTGAAAGCCACCAGGGGCTCTCGCATTCGAGATACACCGTTTGTGGCGACTTACTTTCGTAAGTACTTGAGTCCCTGGACGTTAAGACTTGACGTCATGACATCAAATTCTCCATTTGACTCGTATATTTCCCCTGAAAACCAACAGGGGCTCTCGCATTCGAGTTAAACAGTTTGTGGCGACTTACTGTAGTAAGTACTTGAGTCCCAGGCCGTGAAGACTTGACGTGCAAGTTGGTCATAGTAGCTCAATGGATTAGAGTGACTGGACGGAAACCAGGAGAGCCGTGGTTCAAATCTCGGCCATAGCATTGAATTATTCATGTTGACTATCTGATTTGTCCCCTTCAGCTGCTTTAGTGCAAGTGCTGCAGACCCTTAGCACTCGTGGTACCTCTGACGTTACTAGAGGAACATCGAGCCGAACTGCCGAGTCCCTCCGGTCGAGGAGTTGTTCGGATTGGGTTGGACTCGAGGGGGCAGTGCGTTTCCGACACCCACGGGAAATTGGGTACCTCCGGCCAGGCTACTGCCGCCTGGAGGGGGTAGAGGGTTGCCTCATAGGTCCTGGGCACCAGCCTGCAGAGATAGATCACCAGGTGGCCCCTAAGAGGTTTTTCGGCAGTCTTCCCTGCGGGCTTGACGCGCGTAAGTGGCGTATTCACATCCATCTCGTCTTGACGTTGTTGACAACGGGGCTTTTTAAGAACTCAGCTGTTGTCCTATGGAAACAGCCCCGGAGTTATCCAACGCTCCCGGGTTGAAGGAGGCCAGGGACTTGGGACTTTAGGGTCTTTGGACCTTTGGGTAAATCCTCTGTACATAACTGTTGACTCATATATTTTGTGAAATTTTTTGTGTAATTTACGGGAATGGGTAGAATGATGCTGAAATGAGCCTAGGGTTCATTGAGCTTAGAGTTACCCGAGATTCGTCTTTCAGGATAAGGGAAAACCCCGGCTAAAAGCTTATCCAAGTAACTCACTCTGTTCGAGATTCAAACTCGGGACCTCTTGAACGTGAGGCAGACACGCTACCATCTACGCTACCGAGGTGGGCAGACTATCAAAAACCTTACCCTATATACGGCTAGTGTGAAGACATGATTAATTTCCATCAATTAATTAAAATAAAATTGTCTCTTCCTCTTTCCCAGAATTTATTTTAATTTAAGGGTATGTATGACTGAAATTTTCAAATTCTGAACTAATAATGCTAGCTTTTTCAAATTTACACCATAGGTGTAGTATAACTAAATTTAAACCATTTTTCTCCAGCAGTTTAGAAATTATGATACATTTTGTATGTTTTTTGTTACGTCACTAAAAAAGTCCCTTGCGACAAAATATTATGAATTTTGGTCTAATATTTTAACACTATGTTCATAATACACATACTTTTTGAAATTGCTCTGGGTTTTTCTGTGTCTCCTTTAGTTTAGGTCACAAAAATTTTTTAATTTACAAATATTCTTTTTTTTTTTGTCTAAAAAAACTGTAAGTTTTGTGTTTGAAGATTAAAAATAGATACTTATATAAATTTCACAATAAAACCTATGACAATTTCCATTCCTCATGATATTCTGAACCTGTGTAGGAAATGTCATGAATGTAGTACGAAAACTGCATCGCAAGGAGCATTTTACAGGAAGAAAAATGCTGAAAATATGAACATTGAGAAAACAGCGATTAAACATTTGATTGCATAACTCACATTAAAATCCACCATGCTGATAGCTTGGACCCTCAGATTTCTTTTTCCTCTACTCTGTTGCTGCTTTTTCCACCTTTTTCTTCTTTAGATGTTGCTTTTCTTCTGCACAACTTCGCTTCTTGCTTTGCAGGATACGAGTGTGATCTCGCTGCACTGATGTTTTCCTTGCTGAGTCTACTACACTTTCACCTCTGATATTTTGCTGCAGCTCCAATGACTTAAGACTACCCATGTTAAACTCACTGATGCTTTTAATAACAGCAAGATCCAATTTTTGTTTTGATATGAAAACTTCCTTTGGGCACTTATTCCATATGACATGATGCAAAGATTCATTGTCATTCTGTGTTTTTCCTGTTTTGCACCTCTCTAGTAATGTTGTAAAAGCCAGCCTCTGATATATTGGCAACATTTTAGGAACTATTTTGTCTGAAAGCCTTATTTTTCTTTTCTTGAATTGAAAATTTAAGAACGGAAAACAGACAAAGAATGTGGATGTAGGCAAAAGAGGGCGTGACTCTGACAGAGTTTAAAGGCCACCGACATTTAAATAAGCATTTAAAAATGGCGTCCGGAGGCAAATTATGCATTTTTCACATTCGGAAATAAATTATTTTATAGAATTAAAATAAAAAAAGTCGTTATTTTCACGATTTTCATGAAATTTCAGCCATACATACCCTTAAAGGAATAAACATTTGAATACATCAATAATTTGGGTCAAGAAAAGGTTGGGCAAAAGTATTACACAAGTGAATGGTGAAACAGTAGCAATATTTCGGATTATTATTCATCATTATTGACAAAACGCCCATGTCGCTTGAAAATTAATTGAAACTCCAACTATACGTTCGCATTACGTCATAACGAATTGAGATTATTACAGAATTTAGAGTGCTTCGGAACCAAACTCCGGGAAGCCATACGGGTTATGGCAGTTATTCAACTGTTACGGTGCATTAATAAATTAAATAAATGTCAACTAATTATAAAAGTTAAATAAAATTGTTCATCGTACCCAATTAAAGAGAAGGGATGAGTTTCTTTCATGATTGAGTAGATTAGTGTCAATAGATGATTATGTAAGTAATTAATTTAGTCCTAATTTTTCTTAAGTTGAATATCGCGATATCGTGTTTTATTGCAGCTCTGGAATTAAATGCCACATACAATACAATGCACAGCCATGTTGCACTGAAAAAACAGATAAACAACGAAAAGCGACCATTCCAATCATCCTTGAGTTGAGAAGACAAATAGAAAATGAGAAGAGATGGCTATCGGGTATGATGCGAAGTCCTCGGAGACAATACCCCACCCGACCTAGTCGCAACAAAATAAAAAGTGAACCTCGAGATAAACAAGAACAATAAACAGAATCCGTGGCAATATCTCAGCAAGACATATGTCACCCGCTTTGCATGCATTATCTCCAATCTCTAGCGTCTTAAATACCCCCTTCCCCCGCCATTACACAAGTATCGATCAAAGGGGGAGGTTGGGAAGAGCTTCTCAACCTGTTCTAAATAATATCCCCCTCTCCCCTTCTAACAAAACAATGAAATTATAGCTTTATGGTCCATTGTTTTCTATTCAACAAGTATTTTGTACGTTCCAACCCACCCACATATCGTACACACTTGCGCATACCTGTGCAGCGCAACTTGCGATGTTATCGTGTCACAACATGGAACAGACCCCCATATGGACGACCGTGCAGCCACATTCGTTTTAGAAATGTATGTGGCCAAATCTTGTGCAGTCGGAGTAAAACAATACTGCAACGGGCTCTGGACCTAGAGTGCTCCAGTACTAAAGGAACCTATAGCTTATTTATTTTTTATTACAAAATAATATATATCTATGTATATATTTTTCTTTTCCTTATTTAACTGTTTTTTATTGTTTCTGTTTAATTGCCTATCTGTTTTCTGTAGTTTCACACACATGCACTAGACACATAAACACCCATGCCCAGGGTGGGACTCGAACCGGAGACCCAATACGCGGTGGAACGCTAGAGACATACGTTCTAACGACCATGGCTACGAGGGCCGTCTAGCTTAGGCCCTTGGACTGACGTTCCTAAATATTCCCCTCACTGTCTTGCTTATAGTTCTCTTAGGTATGTACAGACCTTACCTACATTTACATTGATTTCTCGCCTCACTCCTGCAGTACAAAGCTCATTATTTCTCTCTCTGAAGTAACCCTAGTTTACCAGTAAGTTATGTTAGAGTTCTAGTTACAAAAACACATATATAGGAAGATCAAAACAACTGAACATGATAATAGTTAAAACGTTTTAAAAATTTGGCCGATAAAGAGCTCAAAGACTGAGCTGCAACTGTGCAACATTTTTTAAAGAATGCATTACTCAACGGTGTTTGAAGTTCTGTATTACAATATGAAATATGTTACATAAGATTATGTCTCTTTTCTGGAAAGAAGATCACATCTAAAAATTAAGTGTTCAACACTTTCATCAACGCTTTCACATTTGCATATGTATCCTTCAGGAGAGCCTATATGGAATCTTCGAAAGTATGTTTTAAATTTCGCAAGGTAGCAAGCTGGGTCAAAATGAAATTAGACTGGCTCCGTAGTTCAGTCGGTAGAGCACCTGCCTGCCGTGCTAGGGTTCCCGGATTCGATTCCCGGCGGTGGGAATGGAGATTTTTCTCCGACGATAATTCCCCATCTGCCACAGAGTCTGGAAGTATGAATGAGAGTGTGAATTTGTGTGTGATCTAATAAACAAAAAAAATAACGAATACGAGTTAACACCTTCGATATGTTCCAAAGGAGGACGGCCACCGATATGACCATTGTAGTTAATGGAATAAGTAACAAACAAACAAACAAAAAAGTGAGAAGTACTTGCAGTTTACACGATCATTAACAGTAGAAGAAAACAAATTTTGAGTGATTTTCCCTTTATCGCTGTTTCTCCAAGTGCTGTTCCACATTTCAAAAATTTCTTTTTAGAACAATTTTTTTTTAACAAATGTGATTGTAGACTTTTTAAAATTGAATTCCATTTGGGATAATGCGTAACGTTTAGCAATCTCACCTGCCCTCTCTTTGCCATGTACACCCATATGGCCTCTAACCCATGTGATACACACGTGATTGGTGTTTGTTATAATATCGTTACTTATTTTGGTAGAAAGTAAATATGTAGTGTATTTATCTCCTATAACACTGACATATGCCTGGGAATCACTGTGTTTACATGCGTCACCACTCCACTGCTTGATTAAGTACAAAAAGTTCAGCCTGGAATATAGAGCAGATAGGTGCAAGTCTGTATTTATAAAGCAACTACACATTGTTTATATCAAACACCACAAAAGCATACCGCTCATGAGCTGGATTCTCTGGATGATCAAAATATCGTGAGCCATCTGTGTAGATGTTGTAGTCATTTGTCTGTTTGCAGTTATTCTCACTGATAATGTTGTGAAATACAGAAGGATGTCCAGCTTCCAAGAAATGAGACCTCGGATGAAAGTCGAATTCAGGAACCTGTTCCACACCCTGTTTAGAATGTATTATTAATTTGAAAATGTTAAAATAATTTAATTCTTGGAAATTAATTGTTCTTGCACACTGGCCGTGTGTAGGCTAAATTGTGGAAACGTAGAGTCAGACTGAAAAATTCAATGCCATAACCGGGATTTGAACCAGGGATCTTCTGGTTTCCGTCCAGCCTACCTCTGACGTTACTAGAGGAACCTCGGGCCGAACATTCGAGCCCGGGCTTAAAGTACTTACACGTTGTAAATCGCCATTATAGGTAGTTGTCTCATGTGTTGATGAGAACTCCTAGTGGTTTACCGGGAAAATACGGGTCAGTTGGAGAATTTAATGTCATATCGGCACGTTGGCCATAGTAGCTCAATGTTAGAGCGGCTGGAGGGAAACCAGAATATCCGTGGTTCAAATCCCGGCTAGGGCATTGAATTTTTCAGTCTGACTCTACGTTTCCACAATTTAATTCTTATTTTATAAATATATTTTAAATACTATTTCATTTTTAAGTAAGATAAACCAAATTTCGAAGTTTTAGA
>CM060949.1:28226453-28261977 GCA_030765055.1 Mantis religiosa
TCAGCCGAAACAATTGCAAAAGTGGAGCAAGAAATGCTTAAAGATCGGCGTGTGACAGTTCGCGAGCTGTGCGAACTTATCCCTGTAGTCAGTAAGACCACGATTGACAAACTTTTGACTGGACATTTGCATTATCGCAAGGTGTGTGCGAGGGTGATCGCCTGGCCCAGTTCGAATGGGACATCCTCACCCACCCCCCCCCCTACAGTTCAGACTTAGCACCTAGTGATTATCATCATTTTCCTGAGTTGAAGTCACACCTGGGTGGAACACATTTCCAGACCGACGAAGATTTGAAAAACGAGGTTGAGCGCTACCTGCGCAACTTGGCGGGAGAGTGCTATGATAAGGGTCTACAAAAACTGCCACAGCGCTTGCAAAAGCGCATCGATCGCAATGGTGATTAGGTTGAAAATAGCTGTAAGTTCCAACTCTCTATCTCTGTAACATTCATCCACAATAAGCATGTTTTCTATATTAAATAAAATTGGAGACCATATTTTACGGACATGCCTAGTACATTCACAGATGCAATAATTATCTTAATTTATAAAACAGATAAATGAGATTTAAACTATAAAATCGTCAAGAGCCATAGTTGATAAAATAAGGAATAACGAAACATTTGCTTGTAAACGGTAGTTTCTCTGGGGTTTGTTTAACTACGTATTTTTGTGTCGCATTCTTGATTCATGGTTAATTTATACAGCACGTTTTGTATTTATTTACGTACCAGAAATATTAACTGAAAAATTAAATGTCATAGCTGGGATTTGAGCCACCGATCTCCCGCTCGCCGTGCGGTTGTTCTAAACCACTGAGCTACTATAGCCAACATGCCGACAGGTCATTAAATACTCCAACTGACTCATATGTTTCCCGGTAAACCACTAGGAGTTCTCATATGCTATGAGATACGCACCTTTTGTCCAGATCTACTATGTACTCCATAATAGAGTTAAAGTATGCATAATATACTAATTTAAGTGTGTCAATATAGCTGACATTAACCAGCTCTCGAATAGCATAACTGGCAGAGCTGAGTTTAGGTAACATATCGTATTTGCTGGTTAGGTAATAGCCACAGAAATTCTCATCGAATATATAAGAAAACTGAACAGACGAAATCAATATGGGAACATGATCACATACAAACCGGTGCAACTTTACCCTGAGCTAACCACTATATGCTTCAAACTATCGCACCAAAGTGGAACTCCTTTGCGCTATTCATTTTATTCGCTTCAAGATGGTGCCCAACGTGGGGCTCCAGTTTGATATAAATGAAATGGGTGGCGCACAGTTCCACGTTGACGTTAATGAATAATATGGGTGGCTCAGGTTTGAATAATGAGGATCATCTCAGGGTATGCGTGTATATGTATGAGAAGGATAGTTTTAATGACACTGGAATGTCCGTTTCAAACTGGTTTAATGACTGCTTCTTTTATCAGAACATCAAACTTGAAGTTGCCGACCAAGGGTTACCAATATATCACTGTTTTAGAGTCACTGTATGTCAAATGCTTAATACTCGATAAAACTTAATTCGTTCTTCACGTATATGTGAACCGACAAATATCTTCTCTCGTCGCTTCTGGTCTGCCCTCGACCAAGACAGAAGAAGAGGACTGCCCTAATCGGCTCCACGCCTCGGACTGAATGTCCACAGCTGCGCGTAGGTGTGTAACGTTCACTTCTGGAAGCCTTCTTTCCACACTAATATTCCCTTTGTAGCTATCTTTATCCATTGTGATTATTAGTCTCGCTCATGCCATTATTCAGGGTCCGAAGAATACCTATTCCAACGAAGTCAAGTGCTATCCCTTAGAATTCTATTTCTCCCGTGTCTTTTGTTAAACAACTCACCCAACTGCACCTGTTCGTGTCGTAACATATATACAATAATACTTTAAAATCCATTACGATTCTTTACTCATTGCAGTTCTTAATTTCGGTATCAAAACTGTTATTATTTTAATTTATAATTGTTTTATGTATGTTTTGTAGCATTTTTGGTGTTTCTTTATTGGTGAACTAGAAGTAGATAGTTGTTTAAACACATATATAGGTAGGTGCATTTGAAATAAGGATGATTATACAATTTTGAACACAGAAATTATGGTAATTACAGTATTAGAGTTTAATATGGAAGTTAAACACTATTATGCAGACATAGAATTATTGTAGTATTAAAAATGTCGTTTCAAATTGGTATGTTTTGTTTCACTGAAATGACCTTATTTCTATTCCTGAAACAACTCTCCTCCAACGAAGCAAGTGCTCGAACTGTTTACCTTTTTGGGTAATGCACGCGCTCAGGGACTTTGTAGTTAAGTTATTGTGAATTCGGTTTTTATGTTTTATGATCATAAAAAATAATTACAACGCTGAGACTGGAAGCTATGTCATTGGCTGTTAGGGTACAGCAGACGTCATAATCCCATTGAGCTATTTCGAGACTTGCCTGAAAGCACGATCTGGGTTCAGTAGTACGACTTGTATGTCTGGCGCTATAACTTTGCCACCTCGAGAGTTCTCGTGCTTGACTTAGCCTTTTTAAGACACTTTTAATCATTTACCAGGTGTTTCAATATCATTACATAAATAGCAAAAGCTCTTATGTATGTTAATTGATTTCCACGAGACTTAGATTGAGAAAAAAATGTAACTGAACCGTTGTTTAATAATAGGTCCGTTTTGACTGTACGCGTCCATCATTGGATGAGGCATGTCTCTAATTTTTTCCTAATTTTTGGCAGCCAAGCCCTGCACTAACTACAGGAATCCTCCATTTTCTTTTTAGCTGATGTTGTTAGTGTACTCATATGATACATCCTTCTTTTTAAGAGGAGTTTACTGAATAACTTTGCCATGTATACTCTACTAAAAAGTTTGTAAAATCGACTGGAAACCGGAATTAGCTCTCAGTAAAGGTGTCGTGCGTTTTAGAGGTGTACTTTAGCGAGCAGTACGTATTGTCTCTTAAACCGCTATTCCTCTGGATATTACGTATTCTATTTTCTAAGAACGTTAAGCAGTACAGTTTAGTAAGCGCAAAACTGGACTAAGGCTCAAATGCAGTAGGATGGGTGGCCTACCTTGCAAACAAATAAGGCGCGGCTGACTCACCTGGTATATCCTACAGCTTAGAACTTTCACGATTCTATTTTTTTGCTCTTCCTAAGGTAAACCTCGTTGAAAATACACATCCCAAGTCCTGGGACTTCAGGACCACTCTCTAGTCAAATGACGAAAATTTATTGACCACTTTTTCCCTGTACACCTTGCAACACTGAATTACTCAAGAAGAGTGAAGGTAAAATGAAAGAAAAATTGAAATGAAATAAGAATAGAAATGAAATGGAAGGACAACAAATTTAGGGGGTACAATTAATAAGTTCTCCAGGATTTGCCTAGTGATATAACCAGGAAATCTGCTAAAACGCATAGTCTAGGAAAGTCGCTCGAAGAGATCTAACCCGTTACCCTTCCAACATTTAGGCCTGCTCCACCTTGCTCTATATCGTTGGATAGTTATTGCTTAACATGTTACTTTTGTTTTATTATTTTGCAGCCATTAATGAGTTACATAATTTTTGTCTTTCCCTTATTTTTAATAAAACGTAGCTTTTATTTGGGAATAATAATGTAATATATTTCCCGTCGAGAAAAATACTGGGCAACAATGAACTTGTTTCGGACTTAAAAATAGTCAATTTAGATGCATTTCTATCTGCTGAATTTAAAAATCACCATAAAAATGATAGATTAGCTCTTGTTTTGAAGATAAAGGAGATTTCATTTTTTAGAGTGAAGATTTAAAATTTGGGGTAACATTTTTGGAGTTGGCACACCTGTCAAATAACACCAGAGGGAAATTTTGGATATTAAGTGATGCAAAAGTTAAGGAAGGTATTCTTGCCAGACCACAAATAAGAGAACTTGTAAAGCATCCTGCATTTCACCAAGATTCGGAGGGGAAAGAAAAGGAAACTTGGGAATTTTTTTCTTTTTTTTTCTTTTTTTTTTTTTTTTACGTCCTCCAACGTTAAGTCATATCGGACGATGAATGAAACGGATGAAATGATGCTCAGATGAGCCCAGGGTCCATAGAGCTTACAGTTACCCGACATTCGTCTTTCAGGATAAGGGAAAACCCCGGAAAAAACTTATCCAGGTAACACGCCCTGACCGAGATTCGAACTCGGGACCTCTTGAACGTGAGGCAGACACGCTACCATCTACGCTATCGAGGCGGGCGGAAGCTTGGGAAGCCTTCAAGAGTGTTGTTCATGGATTTTTAGGCAACAAAAGAGATGACAACTACAAGCATTTGGTGACAGTACTCCTACTCTCCACTCCCACCTAGACCTTTTCCCTCCTAGTTGTGGAGCTGTTAGTGATGAACATTCCATCAGGACATTTCTGTTATGGAACAAATATATCAGGGCCGTTGGAATGAAGTAATGCTTGCGGATTACTGTTGGTCTTTGTATAGGGATTCTGCGGAACTCCATCACAAGAGGCAAGCTAAAAGACGACGAAGTCAATAGGCCACCACATGATTCTCTTCAGACACAACTATCTGCGAAGTATTTTTCCAGCAATTTAGAACTCTTAGAATGTAATTACCAGTTAAAAAAATCAAATGCACTTTAATTGTTGTTAGCATGTATGTAATTAAAATGTATCCTTTTCTCTCAATCCGTTAATATGTAATACTTCCACCTTGTGTGTATCATGGAAACCAGAGCTTATAAAAGTTTTCATTGTCATATTTGTTTTTCTCAACCCAAAATTAGTAGGAATTGCCTTATGAAGTGCTCGAAACATTCAAGAATTGTATTTTGTTGCCCAGTGTTGTCAGAGTAATAATGTCATAAATTTCTTGTAGCAAATAGACAAATTCCCATTGAGAAAACAATATGTATTGCTATTGAAACATGTAGTATACAAGGAATATTCGAAAACTTCTGCAGATCGATGCTACATAACTATGCTTCGCATATGCCTGGAGTCTTTGTACTAATGAATAAACAAAGAGAAGATAAGATGAAGGCGTGCTTATTATTTCAGATCACAGTCGCACCCTGTTGCTGCATTTCTAATGAGGATGCTGTCACTCCGGCCGTCCAGCAGGTGTCCGAATCAACTCAGATACATCTATGTATCTTAATGAGATATTTTTCAATTAAAGTCAATGCTCGCCAACTGAGGTTACTGCCATATCTTGTATAAAAGAAACTAATTATACCATTATAATGAGCTTTGCTTTTAGTTACTAATGACTAAGGATCTTGCCAGCTAATTTTCTCTTAAGCAGGGCGTGTTTCATGTGAATAGCATATTTACATGCCATAAATAGTATACAAAATTAAATAAGGACATATTTTAAATACATAAGGATGAAATTTTTCCTGCGGATAGGTTAAGGATTTATGCTCCAAAGTACGTAATTAATGAATGTGTATAAAACTTAATACGAGTTCTGTTCATTAAAGAATGATTCCAATTCTTTTTTTGACAACGTACCTTTAGTCATCCTCATAATTTTGATGTCCTTCTCAAAATAGTCTCCCCTGAATGCGATGCACTTGTCCCAGCGTTTCTGCCAGTCTTCAAAGACATGCAGGAAACCATTTTTGAGAGAGCCTTCAAAATCCCCTCCGCAGCCCTCACCGCTGCTTCTGATGATGGATAATGCCTCCCATTAAGGTGTTTCTTCAAGTTAGGTGATGGAAAAAGTCACATGTGGCTAAATCCGGACTACAGGGAGAGTGAGGGATGCACTTCACGCAACAACATAGGCAATATTTCGGCCGCGTATTATCGTGGTGCAGCATCCAGCCTGCTTCACGGAAATGTGGTATTTTGCGCTCATATGGACCTGCAATGTTTTCAGGATATCCCTGTAGTATTGTCCAGTTACTGATGTGTGTGAAGGTATAACATGCTGATAAACCATTCCATGAATATCAAAGAATGAGATGACCATAACTTTTCCAGCAGAAACAACCACTTTTGCTTTTTGAGGGGTTGGTGATGAAGGAGATTTCCACACTGAGCTTTGCTGTTTGCTCTCAGGATCAAAAAGATGTAAACAAGTTCCATCAGCAGTGATTACGTTTGAAAGAAACTCCGGATCTTCCTCTAACATCAACTTTAACTGCATGCAGACCTTCATGCGAATGTCCTTTTGTTCGAGAATCAACAGACTTGGAACCCATCGCACACAAACACGTCTCATGTGTAATGTTTCTGTCACCAACGTGTGGGAGGCACCCAATGAAATGTTCAGTATTTCAGAAAGTGATCTTGAGGTAATTTTTTGAGCCTCTCTCACAATGGCAGCAGCAGTGTTGATGTCTTCCTCCGCAAGAGCAGTAACTGGAGCACTGGTGTGCCTTCCTCTGAAATTGATTGTCTCTCCTCTTTGAACATTTTAAACCACCTTCGAGCTGTGCTGTAGGGAAGAACAGACTCTCCATAGGCCTCCTGTAACATTGTATAGGCCTCAACTGAAGGTTGTTGAGCCTCTCTCACAATAACAGCAGCAGTGTTGATGTTTTCTTCCGTAAGAGCAGTAACTGGAGCACCAGGCCCACCATTCTTTGAAACTGATTGTCCCCCCTCTTTAAACATTTTATACCACTTTCGAGCTGTGCTGTAGGGAAGAAGAGATTATCCTTAGGCCTCCTGTAACATTGTATAGACCTCAACTGAAGATTTGTTGAGACGAAAGCAGAACTTCAAAGCCGCATATTTTTCCTCGCGTGTTACCTCCATTGCAGTGGTAGGCGATACTGAACATGTCTGAAGTTGCCTGTTTCTCACAGACGGGAACCAGGAGTAGCAACAATGAAACTACTACGGCGTATTTGGTTCACATTAAGCTAACAGAATATAATAAGATTGTATTTTATTGGGAGAAATTATGGCCTTAAAAATTATGATCATTGTTTATTGGACAGCCCTCGTACATAGAGCAGCAGATCAAAAGACATTCCAATTTCACTACTTTTCAAGAAAACCGAGCAAATTATCTGCTATTTGGACTAAAGAATGTAGTACATACTTCCAACTAGTGATTCAACACTTGGAAGGGTTTACTATTTGGATAATATCCAATTTTCCTGGCTTGGATGAAGTGAATAAAGATTCTACACCAGAATACGTTTGAAAAGTCGATGCACTGTACCTCTGTAATTTAATGTGTGAAAGGCTCGCCACCACTGCTACCTGGTTAAAATATTGTACAAGTATCTATAAGACCCCCAAAAATAATTGTTCTCTTCGATTTTCCAGAAACCACTCAGTTCTTATTTGTATTTTAAAGCACCTCGAGAATTTTTAAGGCTTTAGATCAACTTACATAAAGCTATACTTTTTAGGAGTATTCCTGTTTGAGTCAAAGCAAAAGCTACAGGATAGCTATAAAACTACCATATACCCACGATAAGAAGGCAAGAGACAAATGAAGGGGAGAAGGGTTTGAACTGTTTATCTGCTCTGTTACAGTCTGATTTTTAAAAGAAGATACATGAAGGATATATGTTTCTCCACGTTGATACTGCAATTTTGCCCACCAGATGCCCTTTCTTTATCCTCTCAACGATCGATGCATAAAAAAGGGTTCGAGTTACCTCACCTCAACAATAATATTAACATGGAAAGATAGAGTCAGACTGAAAAATTCAATGGCATAGCCGAGTTTGAACCACGGATCTATTGGTTGGCGTCCAGCCCCTCTAACCATTGAGCTACTATGGCCAACGCGCCGATATGACATTAAATTCTCTAACTGACTCGTGTTTTTCCCGGTAAATCACTTAGAAGTTCTAATAAACACATGAGACAGCTACCTTAATGGTGACTTATAACGTGTAAGAACTTTAAGGCCTGGGCTTTATAGTTAACCACTATTAGGTCAATTAATGGAAATTAATTGTTGTTTCACAGTGGTCGTGTGTAGGTATGGAAAGATAGTGTCAGACTGAAGTATTGCCTTGGTGAAAATCTACGAATTACGGTTTGAACTGCTTGACCATCCGCCTTACGTACTAAATTTAGCCCCAAACGACTTTCTTTTGTTCCCTCATCTGAAAACTGCGGTCGGAGGACAGAGATTTTCGTCAACTGAAGAGGCAATTACGTTCGTCAACAATTATTTTGCAGAGAAAAACGCCGAGTACTATTTGGACGGGTTACAGAGGTGGGAGCATCGCTGGAAGAAGTGTGGAGAGTTACAAGGAGACAACGTTGAGAAACGCCAAGTACTATTTGGACGTGTTACAGAGATGGGAGCATCGCTGGGAGAAATGTGTAGAGTTACAAGGAGACTATGTTGAAAAACGCCAAGTACTATTTGGACGTGTTACAGAGATGGGAGCATCGCTGGGAGAAATGTGTAGAGTTACAAGGAGACTATGTTGAAAAACGCCAAGTACTATTTGGACGGGTTACAGAGATGGGAGCATCGCTGGTAGAAGTGTGTAGAGTTACAAGGAGACTGTTGAAAAACGCCGAGTACTATTTGGACGGGTGACAGAGATGGAAGCATCACTGGGAGAAGTGTGTAGAGTTACAAGGAGACTATGTTGAAAAACGCCGAGTACTATTTGGACGGGTTACAGAGATGAGAGCATCGCTGGGAGAAGTGTGTCGAGTTACAAGGAGACTATGTTGAAAAACGCCGAGTACTATTTGCACGGATTACAGAGATGGGAGCATCGCTTGGAGAAGTGTATAGAGTTACGAGGAGACTATGTTGAAAAACGCCGAGTACTATTTGGACGGGTTACAGAGATGGGAGCATCACCGGAAGAAGTGTGTAGAGTTACAAGCAGACTATGTTGAAAAATGTCGAGTACTATTTGGACTGGTTACAGAGATGGGAGCATCGCTGGGAGAAGTGTGTAGAGTTACAAGGAGACTATGTTGAAAAACGCCGAGGTACTATTTGGACGGGTTACAGAGATGGGAGCATAGCTGGGAGAAGTGTGTAGAGTTACAAGGCCCTATGTTGAAAAACGCCGGGTACTATTTGGACGGGTTACAGAGATGAGAGCATCACTGGGAGAAGTGTATAAAGTTACAAGGAGACTGTGTTGAAATACGCCGGGTACTATTTGGACGGGTTACAGAGATGAGAGCATCACTGGGAGAAGTGTATAGAGTTACAAGGAGCTTGTTGAAAAACGCCGGGTACTATATGAACTTGTTACAGAGATGAGAGCATCGCTGGGAGAAGTGTGTAGAGTTACAAGGAGACTATGCTGAAAAACTCCGAGTACTCTTTGGACGGGTTACAGAGATGGGAGCATCGCTAGGAGAAATGTGTAGAGTTGCAAGGAGACTATGTTGAAAAACGCCGAGTACTATTTGGACGGGTTACAGAGATGAGAGCATCGCTGGGAGAAGTGTGTAGAGTTACAAGGAGAATATGCTGAAAAACTCCGAGTACTCTTTGGACGGGTTACAGAGATGAGAACATCGCTGGGAGAAGTGTGTAGAGCTACAAGGAGACTATGTTGAAAAACGCCGAGTACTATTTGGACGGGTTACAGAGATGAGAGCATCACTGGAAGAAGTGTATAGAGTTACAAGGAGATTATGCTGAAAAACTCCGAGTACTGTTTGGACGGGTTACAGAGATGGGAGCATCGCTGGGAGAAGTGTGTAGAGTTACAAGGAGACTATGTTGAAAAACGCCGAGTACTATTTGGACGGGTTACAGAGATGGAAGCGTCGCTGGGAGAAGTGTGTAGAGTTACAAGGAGACTATGTTGAAAAACGCCGATTACTATTTGGACATGTTACAGAGATGGGAGCATCGCTGGGAGAAGTGTGTAGAGTTACAAGGAGTCTATGTTGAAAAACGTCGAGGACTATTTGGACGGGTTACAGAGATGGGAACATCGCTGGGAGAAGTGTGTAGAGTTACAAGGAGTCTATGTTGGAAAACGCCGAGTACTATTTAGACGGGTACAGAGATTGGAACATCGCTGGGAGAAGTGTGTAGATTTACAAGGAGGCTATGTTGAAAAACGTCGAGGACTATTTGGACGGGTTACAGAGATGGGAGCATCGCTGGGAGAAGTGTGTAGATTTACAAGGAGGCTATGTTGAAAAACGCCGAGTACTATTTAGACGGGTTACAGAGATGGGAGCATCGCTGGGAGAAGTGTGTAGAGTTACAAGGATACTATTTTGAAAATTAAAATATAAAAATAAAAGTTGTGAAAAAAAAAAAAGATGTATCTTTATCAGGTAGGAAACTTTTCAGATCACCCTCGTATTAAACAATTAAGCGCTCTAAGAATGATTTCTACTCCAGTCAATGAAGATACCATTGGAAATTATTCTTTCACACTGGTCGTGTCTAAGCCAAATTATGGGAAAATACAGTTAGACTGGAAAATTCATGCCATAGCCGGTATATGGCATTGAAGTCTGGCTCTGCTTGTCATTGCTGAGGGATTGTAAAATAGAAGAATACCATTATGCAAAACACATCGACAAAACAGCGCTAATTGCTTGGAACGATGTCAACGTTACAGAACGGTTTTTCGTTATATTCTTTTAGTTTTGGCAGCCCTGAGTCAGTCGTTTTGCCCACTAGAATTCCTAACACTGCATGCAAATAGTGTGTACCAGTATGACAAGACACAATGGCTCAATTTGCTACACAAGAAGGTAGGTGTGCGCTTGTCGGCTTGCAACTAGGACTTTAGTATTTTCCAAACAAGCTGCATGTTCTTCTATCAAGTATCCAACGCTAATGATAAGAAATACATGTTGGACATGTCGCCTCTCCCCCTCTCTTTCTCTCCCGTAGTGACCTTGCTTTTCTCTGTGGGTGGTACACACTCCTACCACCAAATTTAGTTGCCAGGGCAACATTTCAAGTACTCAAGCCGCTTCATTAACCACGTAGAATGTCTAGCTCTGTAAGAATGTAACCAAATTAAATTAGTGAAAATTTAAGTTATTTACATTCCAATGTAGACCTTAAACAACGAAAAAATTCTTTCGTTGCATTCTTCTTAAATTCACAACGAACTCTGTGAAATGTCTTCATACGTCAAACACGCACTACAGTTTAGTCACCATTAAAGTCATATTTGACTGCAAGACTACATACATCTTAGGGAATATTCAACGAATGGTTTTTTTTTTTTTTTTTTTTTTTTTTTTTTTTTTGAGTTTCGTTTCATATATATGAACTATTTTATATTTTACAATTGAAATTTCTGTATTTATATTACCATACTAGTACATTTTACAGTATGGGCTACCAATGGACCTCCAGCCAAAAATTACAGTCCTTGTACAGCCCTTTGCCGCACTTAATATTTAAACATTTGTTAGTTAAGTGTAATTATTACTCTTGTCTTACTCTATTTATTGCTCTCATAGGAGCTTTTATAAATGCTCTTTCTTTCCTCCTCTTTTGGTTTGGTCTCTCCTCTATTTTAACATTTAACCCCCTTATCTTCTGTTTTCTACCCCTACAAAGTATCCTTCCACATATTTAGCACTTATTTTCCTTTACATTCTTCTTTTCAAACTTTTACATTTTAGTTTAAGCGCAGAGGTTCTACTCCCATTAGTCCTGGACGCGTAGGACCAACGACCCGGGCTTCCTTCTACCCGGGAGCGATGGATACTCTGGGGCTCTTTCCATAGGGCATTCTGATTTCTTCAAAAGCCCACCCCCCACTAAGCACAACGTCAAAACGGGATGGAAGTGGATACGCCACTTACGCGCGTCAACCCCGCAGGAAAGATTATCGAAAACCTCGGTGGGGCCACCACCCGTGTCTTATGAGGCAACCCTCTACCCTCTCCGGGCGGCCCTAGCCTGGCCGGAGGTACCCAATTCCCCGTGGGTGTCGGGAACATACTGCCCCCTCGAGTCCAACCCAATCCGACAACTCCCCGACGTGAGGGGCTCGGCAGTTCGGCCCGAGGTTCCTCTAGTAATGTCAGAGGTACCACGAGTGCTAAGGGTACGCAGCGCTCGCACCTCGGCAGCTGAAGTGGACGGATTCCCTCACCTACGGAAAAAAACTACTTTTGTACCTTTTAATTATAATTCATCCTAAATTTTTCACTTACGTGTTTTTTCTTTTGTAATTTTTCCTACTTCTTTAATTCATTATACTATATATAATTATAAATGATTTATAATTGCAAGTAAAGCAAAATTATTACATTCACGAACAATTTTACTGAATGCAGTTAATGCACTTTAAATATTTGTACACGATAGTCAGAAAGTCGGCTTAGCGTATTTTGTTACGGTCACTTTAACTTATTCACTCACTCACTCACTCACTCACTCACTCACTCACTCACTCACTCACTCACTAACTCAGCCCGCCTAGGTACCGTGTCTGCCTCACGTTCAAGAGGTCCCGTGTTCAAATCTCGCTTAGGGTGAGTTACCTAGATAAGGTTTTTTCCGATGTTTTCCCTTATCCTGAAAGACGAATGACGGATAACCCTAAGCTCCATGGATCTCGGACTCATTTGAGCATCATTTCACCCATTTCATTCGTGTCCAATATGACAACCTTGGAGGACGTAAATTACAAAAAAATAAAATAAAATTGCAGTGTTCACAATAAGGGTACAATATGAACAAAATGTATTAAAAACAACACAGTTAATTACAGAACAAATGATGACAAAAAACACAAACAAGTTGGCAATAATGGTTCACATGTACAGTAACTCAGTCAAATAAAATAACCGAGCACTTGTAATTTTAATAATATTTTTAAAAAATGCTTAGAATAGAATACTTAAAATTCACATCTATGAACAGCAGTGTTGATTTTTTCTTCAGTAAGAGCAGTAACTGGAGCACCTGGTCCACCTTACTTTGAAATTGATTGTCTCCCCTCTTTAAACATTTTAAACCACCTTCGAGGTGTGTTGTAGCGAAGAACAGACTCTCCATAGGCCTCCTGTAACATTGTATAAGCCTCAACTGAAGATTTGTTGCGACGAAAGCAGATTCTTCCTCGTATGTTACCTCCATTGCAGCGGTAGGCGATATTAAACATGTGTGAACTTGCCTGGTTCCTCCAAGCGGGAACCAGGAGTACCAACAATGAAACTGCTACGGCGTGTTTGTTTTACATTAAGCTAACAGAATATAAGACTGAATTTTATTGCGAAAAATGATGACCGTAAAAAAATTATGATCATCCTTTATTGGACACCCCTCGTACAAAGTGATATATATCTTAAACTGGACCTGGTTGGAAGGAAGTGCTCTGGTTAAGGAGTTATTCCACCTTACGGTTTTTAACATCAAAGCTCATACAAACTGTAAAATTTATGTTATTTACCTATTTTAAAAGAAACATAGTTACCTAAGATTATTAGTATTTTTTATGGAGCCTGGCATAACGCCTCTGCAAAAGCAAACACAATGAGCTGACGTATGACGTACTTCCAGTTAATCATCACAGTTGCTCAGAAAGATTTCATTATAATGACTACTTTATCTTGAAAAACAAAGAACATCGATCTTCAGAAAGAGCGTCATATTCAAAGACCTAGGAACACCATAAACGCTTTGAGTGGGAGGCTAAGATGCTGCGAGAGATTTCTTACATATAAATATTGCATGGGTCCATTCATAAGAAACAGCGAGATCAACTGCCTCGAGTGAAAGCTCGCCTTCTTTGATAACGATTTATTACACGTCTTACAAAATACTCTCGATATCGTAGCCGATCTTGTATAGTACAATAACTCACGAGTGAGCTATTCCACACATTCTCACATACACTTCGCTATGCAATCTCCAAAAGCATAAACAGGGTTGGCATTTTAATTTTTCCGCTGGCACGTTCTTTACGTAATTTTCCAGTAATCTGCGGAATGCCAAACGACCAACTACTGCCGTAGTGTATTAATTATGTAAAAACTTGTGATGATACTGAATCGGATCTTGACATTTACCAGTGAAAGTGGCAGCATTATAATGCAGTCACAATTCTTTTCTTTAATAAAGACATTTTATTATACAGTAAGCACAACATAATTTTGCAATTACTTAAAGTTTTGTGAACGTAAATCATCAGATTTTTTCTGAAGTGTTTATGTTGATCTTAAACTGAATGCAGTATTTCTACCTTAGCTAAGTAACAGGAAACATACGCATATTTTGGCTTTGTATCTGATAAAATTGCTCTCATTTTTTCTGCGTGTTTATCGTTGTGAATAACGTAACCGAAATTCCATACACATATATTGATCACAATTTTTACGGTCATAATTTTTCGCACTAAAATTCAGACTTATTATATTTTGTTAGCTTAATGTGAAACAAACACGCCATAATAGCCTCATTGTTGGTACTCCAGGCAAGATCAGACATGTTCAATATCGCCTACCGCTGCAAAGGAGATAACACGCGAGGAACAATATGCGTCTTAGAAATTCTGCTTTTGTCTCAAAAAATCTTTAGTTGAGGCCTGTACAATGTTACAGGAGGCCTATGGAGAGTCTGTTCTTCCCTACAGCACAGCTCGAAGTTGGTTTAAAATGTTTAAAGTGAGGAGACAATTGATTTCAGAGAAAGGTGGAACCGGTGCTCCAGTTACTGCTCTTACGGAAGAAGACATCAACACTGCTGCCGCCATTGTGAGAGAGGATCGTCGAATTACCTTAAGATCATTTTCTGAAATACAGAAAATTTCATTGGGTGCCACCCAGACGTTGGTGACAGAAACATGACATATGAGACGTATTTGTGCGGGACGGGTTCCAAGACTGTAGATTCACGAACAAAAGGACATTCGCATGCAGGTCTGCATGCAGTTAAAGTTTATGTTAGAGGAAGATCCGGAGTGTCTTTCAAACGTAATCTCTGCTGATGAGACTTGGCTGCATCATTTTGATCCTGAGAGCAAATAGCAAAGCTCAGTGTGGAAATCTCCTTCACCTCCAACCTCCAAAAAGCAAAAGTGGTTGCTTCTACTGGGAATGTTATGGTCATCTCATTCTTTGATATTCATGGAATGGTTTATCAGCATTTTGTACCTGCACACACATCAGTAACTGGACAATACAAGAAGAATGTCCTGTAAACATTGGAAGTCCAAATCAGGCGCAAAAGACCACATTCCCGTAAAGCAGGCTGGATGCTGCACCACGATAATGCGCGGCCGCATATTGCCAAAGTTGTTGCTGAATATCTTGCAAACATCACGTGAAGTGCATTCCTGACCCTCCCTATAGTCTGTATTTAGCCCCATGTGACTTTTTTCTATTTCCTAACTTGAAGAAACGCCTTAGTGAGAGGCATTATCCATCATCAGAAGCAGTGGTGAAGGCTGTGGAGGCGATTTTGAAGGATCTCTCAAAAATGGTTTCCAGCATGTCTTTGAGACTGGCAGAAATGCTGGGACAAGTGCATCACATTCAGGGGAGACTATTTTGAGAAGGACCATCAAAATTATGAGGATGAGTAAAAGTACGTTGTCAAAAATAGTTGTGACCATTCTTTATCGAACAGCCCTCGTAAGTAATAACTTCCATGTAATGGTATTTTAATGCTAAAAACTCAAGAAAGAGCAGTGAAAGAGAAATATATATATAACTGTAAATACAAGCTTCATTGTAGTTTAATAGCTTCTCTAAGAACCACATGATATGATATAGAATTCTCATGCACGTTCTGTTAATAATTTCAGAAAATACGGTCATCAAGTTGTAGATTTCAACATGGGCGAGATAGATGACAAAAAATGTTCTATGGATATACATTGCACTGTCATTTATTTAATCGCCTACTCGAATATTTTACAAATTTAGATAAAATAAATGAATAGACATGCGAAATATCGACTTCACTTGTGGATATCGAAGCTCAGGAGCACATTAATCCAGCTGGCGCCGTGAAAGTGTTTTTAATTCAGTATAATTAATGTTTATGGTGGAAAAGATCTGCCTTGCGGTTACCTTAGTCGCTAACCAGATGGTGTTGGGGGCCGCAAACTTCATTATCTTCCTTTTTCTACCAAATTCGGGGCTGTAAGAGTTAACTGTTCATTGTTTTTACCGGAACTACAGTTGCCTTCTTCCCATCCTCCACCCTAACCTACCTCAACGTTTAAATACTTGACCCAGAAACGTCCGCCCTAAATACATTTCCTTAATGGCATCATTTAATAATACTATGGTCTAATAATAATGGTGTAAACAGAAAGCATTTTACATCCCAGTTTCGTGTGTTTTATGCATGACCCAATATACACTTCAACGTATAAGTGAAACAAGGCCAATGTTGTTTAAGATGGTAGTGCCCAATTATTAAAGTAAATGTTTGCTCTTCTCTTTAGGGTTACTCGGTATAACAGGAACAAATAAATAAATAAATAAATAAAATCTGAATATTCTACCCCGGCACCTAGACAACTATACCGGGGCATATATCCAAATTTTCTCTTTATTTTTCCATAAAATCCTTACAAATGTTATAATTATACAAATCTCTCAGAAAACTACTCTACAAAAATAAAATGAAATAAAATAACAGAAATAAACACAAAAAAGCAAAAAACAAAAGAAAACAACTATAAAAATTACAAAATCCTTATTTCCTAAATCTATATCTAAATCTACTAATTCTGTAGTCCACCATGGCCTCTGCCATCACTCTCTCCCTCCGCCGCCCATGCAGTCAACTCCATTGTTAGATTATTCAATAATTCTTCCCGTCTTATCCTATTTTGTATTCTAGAACTCCTTCTTGGATCTTGTACTATTCTTCGCCTATTATCAACTCTTTCTCCTTTGAATATTTTTACCTCCCATGCTTTCTTACTTACAAAGTTAGTCAAAACTTGTAATTTATTTACCAATTGTTGATCTCGAATTATGTCATATACGATATATCCTGCTAGCGCATGCCTCTCTTCTTGTTGGTGAATTGCATATCTTCCACATTCAAATACTACATGTTCAGGATTATCTTGTTTGTTACATAATTCACATATATCATTTTCAGTTTTATTGATTTTCTTCCAATAGGTCTTATAAGGTCCGTGTCCAGTTATATAATGTATAAATCCCTTTGTTGGTTGAATAAAATTCAATTTTAGTCTCTCTTTGACGTTCTGAAAAATTTCAAACACTCTTCTACCTTCTAGACTGTCTGTCCATTCTTTTTGCCATTTATCTTTTAAACTATTTTTAATCACCCAAGATTTGTTTGTTCTGACTCCAGTTATATTATAAACTTTTTCTAAGTTTCCTTTTTTCGCCCAAAATTTTGCGCCCTTCAATCTTATTAATAAATCAATCGGCCAAATGGCCGTTGTTACTAGCAATGCCATAGTTGGTGTTGTTTTTACAGCTCCTGTCAGACGTAATAATACTTTTCTTTGCGTTCTTCTCAACAATCTTCTTATTTGTACATCATCCATCCTTTCTGCCCAAACTGCTGCCGCATAAGTCATAATTGAAGCAAAAATGGTGTTATGATATATCTGTATGTTACGCAATGGAAGTACAAAATTTAAATTGGTTATTCTTGCTAGCTTTAGCATTATTTTCTCTGTTTTCTGCCTAATATACTCCGTGTGTTTTCTGAAATGAAATTTTTCATCTATCATGATACCCAAATATCTCATCTCTTTTTCCCGTTTAATGTTCTGATTATTTATCTTCACTGTAGGATCCCGCTTTAAATTTCCCTTAAAAAGCACATAATTTGACTTGTTTGGTGCAATTTTTAGTTTTGTTCTGAAACACCAATTTGATAATGTATTTGTAACTTCTCTTGCTTTATTTTCTAGCTCTAGTCTGCTCTGTCCGTCCATCATTATGACTATGTCATCAGCATACGCTATTACATCCAAAACCTTATGATCTCTTTCCAGTAGTTCTAATAAATCTTCTGATAAAATATCCCAAAAGAGGGGCCCCAAGATATAACAGGAACAGTTAGTTAACAAAGAAAAGCCATTCTGCTCCTGCAAAGCCAAAACTTTAAGTATGTTTATTATTTTGCATATCGTATGCGTGCTCGCGCAATCTCCATTATACTGTCACCGTCGTTTCTAACACTCCCATTACCTACTCATAAGTAATACTGACATTTCTAGTTCTCTATCAACAATTCATCATGGTGTTCCACAAGCTTCTGTATTAGGCCCTATATTATCCCTAATTTTTATATATGACATAGGATGTTTAAGACTAAAAGGTAAATTAACTATGTTCCCTGATGATGTATATTTGTTATGTATAGAAAACTCTGAGCACCAGCTGCTGGTATATGATATATATCAAGATCTGAATGCATTGAATAACTGGTTTAGGTTTAATAAGTTAACATTAGATGTCTGTAGAATATATGTTAAAATAAGACCTGAAGCTTTCCTGGTGACGAAGATATCAACGTTTCGGGAATGTACGTCTCTCCCATCATCAGGATATTTATAAAATGTTATAACCACAAATGAAGTACTGGATATAATACAACTATAAACAAAAACAAAACACTATCAAAATTCGCATTACTGAACAAAGGACTGTTTTCAGTAAATTAAATGCCAGGTCAGGAGATGGCGTGAGTACAGAAAATTAATTGGTTGGAAGAAACGTAACTACTTAACTTGATTATCAAGCTGTATTGATGTCCGCCTCTTAAATCGACGGAGCTCCATTTTTAAGGCCGGTTTCCAAGAGCAGCTGAACTGAAATCAAGCATCTAGCATTCCTCTTGAAGGAAATGTCCAAAACCTCCTTAACTTACTCACGCTATCTCCTGACCTGGCATTTCATTTAGTGAAAACAGTCTTTTGTTCAGTAATGCGAATTTTGATAGTGTTTTTTAAAATAACAAGTAAAAGCTTCAAACTGATGCTTTCAGTGGTTCTTGAGCTAAGCGCACCACAAAACTCTCATTTTAACATTGTTAACATAGGCTGCCCCAGCTCCCCTTAAAAAGGCAGAGAAGTGATATAAGAATTACGACAAAAATAATTATTACAAATTTTCTTTTCTTAATATGAGAATTAAAGTGAAGAAACTGCTTGTTTGCTTACGATATTTTAGATGAGAGTGCCATAATAAGTATTTCTCTCCTTCTTTTAAGAATATTGCCAAGGGTTGGTGATATTTGTATCAGAGTTTTTGTACAACACACTCTTTGTCCTTGCCACTTGGCATGGAACAGTTCTCAGATACCAAGTAGCCTGTTTTCTTAATTGCCAGCGTCCTCTGAATAAGCTAAACTCATAAAATGAGACAAGCAAATGTCAAAAGAAACGAAAAACTTTAATTGGACCCCTATTAAGACAGCGCAAGATTACAGCATTCATTTATGCTCAGCGTTTTTTTAAGGCCACTCTAGAAGAATTCTGAAGAACGAATGTCTCCCCTGAATTAATTAAGGGACAATTTAACGCAGAAGGGTGAAAAAGAATAAGCCTCTGCAAAGGATTAAAAAAGAGAGAGAGAGAAAAAAGAATAACAAAGTCTAAAAGAAGGGAAGCTATAAAAATGAACCAAATTCGTTAAACAGAAGGTTGAAATTCGCAGCACGATTTGGTGTTATCAGATTGGAAACATAAAGGAAACTAAGAGGGCAAAGGGAAGGAGGAGGTTTAAGTTTCTTCTCATCAAGAGAGAGAGGGGGGTAGAGGTCCAGGGGTAGAAGAATAAGAAGGATTTTTTTTTTCGCACGCTAGTCTCGTTCCTCGTTCGATTATCCCAATTTCCGATTTTCTTTCTCCTACTAGCGGGAGGAACACCTTTTCTTTGGGATCGCCTCCCCACAATTAGTCGTAGTAATCGCCGCCGAGCCGACTCCGGCTTCTCTTCAAACAAAAGCATATCGTCCCCAGTCGCTACGTGACCCTCTCACAGCCTCAACAAGTCGCCAAAAGACGGTCAACAGTTAAAAAACAAAAGAAGATGCTCCTGCGGCTTGTTTCGCACAAATCGTCTCTCTATTGTCGCTCTTTAGATGAAATATTACACTTAAACTGCGACTGTAACTGTTGTTTCCAATCCCTGATTTAATTGTAACATTTTTTTAATGAGCAGGTGACTTCCCTTGGGGTTAATTCATAATTTTAATTATTGTAAAGTAGTTGAAGCGGTCAGAAGCAGAAGTTCCTAAGTTACTGTTTCAAGATTGTGCAGGAGAGCTGCTGAAATTTTTCAAAAGTAATTTTAAATTCCAAATAATAATAAAAATGAAATAAATTTACGAGAAGTGTCCATTTGGAGGTACAAAGTACTGTGTTCAAGTGTTTCTCACGGTTATACATAAGTAGATGTGTAACAGGATATTTTATTATTAGGACTTCACAACGTTTAATTTAAAATGGATGAAAATTTCTTAAGTCACTTGACTTAACAGCTTCTTATTCTTAATGTTAGAGTTCTTCCATTATACAATATTATAATATGTAGCCATGGTTAAACTATTACTTTATTTTCAACAATACATCTCTATTATGGACTAATCCAGTATGCACTTCATAGATTAACATACAACAATGTCATCAAAACGTCACTTCATCTCTACTACATCATCTTCTACATCACTTCCATATGTCATTGTGCCATAAAATGTGGTAAAGTCTGTTTAGTTAACCCATGTGCACGTCGGCCGCTGCCTTTGACGAACCCTTCTAATCGTTTTACAATCCTGTCCCTCCTTCTCCAAGACCTTTCTGCAAGGTTGCCACCTTTCTCGATACGTCATGGGTATCGTACGAGATTTCGTCTAAATAAATTATCTTATGTCCATTACTGCAAAACTTTCTTAGTTTTGGCGATATATATATCGCCAAGCTACAGTTCTACTGGATTCCATCATAACCTTTAACTTATTCAAAGTGCGGTATTTGAAATCCAGCTCCTTTAAGAGGCCGCACAAAGTGCAGTGCCCATAAGAAGAATCACACATTTCTTGCGAATGTACAACCAATTCGTCTAAGGTGGGTGCTGTCACTTTTGCATAGAATCTATAAATTTCTTGACGAATTAAATCGCACGTGAAATTATCTACTTTAGAGGAACGTTTCCTTTTGTTTTCACACTTGATCGGCGTCTTTGGTATTCCTTTCGTCACAATATTTCTTACTGTATTTCTGTGAATAACCAGAATTTATCATCAGGTTCATTGCACGACCCCTTACCAAGATTACTTGTCAGCACATATTTATATGTGTTCAAAACAAGCACTTGAATTTGCTTAGAAACAGTTCCCGTTAAAACTTTGTTTTTTGAGGCTTTTCCAGTAATATAACTCGGCCAAGTTATTCACACTATTATCATCACTTTGATTATTTTCACTTGACTGAAAGTTATCTACTACTTCATTTGCATTTACCACTGTATTTCCCTCTCACGGTCTCCACATCGTGACACACAACGAATTTCTGCACGCAATGAAACAGATCAACTGGAAGTTGGAACTTCGGCAACTGCGACTCCACGTGGAATAGACATGCGAATGTCACTTCGAGAATATCAGGGTTGCTATAGGTCCTCAACGACAGTGTTCCATTTCTGAAGTGTGGAGATAGATTTATGTCGGTCATTAATGGCCGGGAGGGTGAGTTCCATATGGGGGGCAAACTGCACACGCGTTCACTAAACAGACTTTACTTTTGGCAGAGTGACGTGTACCAGCAGTGAACGAACATCGTAATATTTTACCCTCTTAATCTTCCGAAGTCTATCTGGTGTGATTTTTGCACTATAACGAAGGCTTGCAACCTCACTCCTCTCCACAAAAGAGTTTAGGACGATAAAGTGAGGAAGAGATTGTGTGACGAACTTCTGTTACACATCCTCTTTGGAAATACATACCCCGGATTTAAAGTTAATTCAAGAATACTTCTTAAAAGAACATGGTTAAGAGCATCTTTAAAGTCAAAACTTTAACAACTGGAGTGCAATCATGTTCCCCGTTATCGGTCAGTGGACAACATCAATGGGCTTCTTCTGCAGTAAATCTTTGATCACTTTCACCTTTATGGAAGGGACTAAAACTTTATCCATTGATCGTTTCTTCTTCTCAATATTGCCAAAAATTCTGTCAGTAGGCATGAAAGACTGCCCTGGTAGTGGTAAGTACAGATAAACCTTCTGTAAGTGCACTTGAGGAATGTCTAAAAATGTGTAATGTCTAAATGCCTAATCTAAAATGTATCAACAGCTGATATCAAAGAGCTTATGTGGCACAGCGTAGTTGCACAACCAAACGGCTAATGCGGCAATTACTTGACTTAACAGCATCTAACTCGAAAAGGCTGACTTAACAACTTTTATTTCTGAAATTGATGCCCACTCAACATACCAGGATCATAATATGTTCGACCTAACATCGCCTAGTCCGCAAATCTTTTAGCACTGTTACACAACTGGTATTCAGAGTGCGTATCGTGTGTTTAACAGGATTTTTAAAAAAACATTGACTTATTAATTTCTGAATCTGAGTGCTTCGATTGATATGTCAAAAGTTGGCATATATAATATTTCAAAAGTCAATGCTACGATTCAGAAACAGTAACACTTCAACAACAAACTGTCGGCAATCGCTGCAAATAACTCACATAACCACATAACTCATATCTATTCTCACACCTACCCACGTATATCCCGATAGAAAGATCGCTGTTTCACCACCATAGCAGTTGACAGCAGATTTAGGAAACTATGTAATATTGTGGACTCAGTATGTGTCACTAGCATGGAAAGATTGTTTTGCAAGAATTCCTTTCTAACATATGAAATCGTCTGTTATAATGTCAGCAATGTGGCATACAAAAAGGGAAAAAAAGGGGTGGTGTGGTACAAAATATCAACAGTTGAGGTAGAAAGATATGTTTTAAGAAGTTACTTGATGTGATTCCTGTGGCTGTATGACATGTACTTACATATTCGGTTTGGAATTAAAGTATCCATTATTAAGATATTCACGTATGTTTTTTACTTGTGTATTTATTATAAATGAATGAATTATTTACTGCGCATATTCTAGAATTTTACAATGTACAACTTAAGGCTGCATTTATTTGTCTACCTTGCTGCTGCTTTTGCTTACATGACACCCTGGTCTTCTGCTCAGCCAGGTAGCTCTTAACCTCCTTGCCACCTACCGTCGTCTTCTGCTCTACCCGGTAGCTCTTAACCTCCATGCCTCCTACCGTGCTCTTCTACTGTACCAGGTAGCTCTTAAGCTCCTTGCCTCCTACCGTGGTCTTCTGCTCTACCAGGTAGCTCTTAACCTCCATGTCTCCTACCGTGCTCTTCTACTGTACCAGGTAGCTCTTAACCTCCTTGCCTCCTACCGTGCTCTTCTGATCTACCAGGTAGCTCTTAACCTCCATGTATCCTACCGTGCTCTTCTACTGTACCAGGTAGCTCTTAACCTCCTTGCCTCCTACCGTGGTCTTCTGCTCTACCAGGAAGCTCTTAACCTCCATGCCTCCTACCGTGCTCTTCTACTGTACCAATTAGCTCTTAACCTCCATGTCTCCTACCGTGGTCTTCTACTGTACCAGGTAGCTCTTAACCTCCATGCCTCCTACCGTGGTCTTCTTCTCTAACACGTAGCCCTTAAACTTCATGCCTCCTACCGTGGTCTTCTGCTCTACCAGGTAGCTCTTAACCTCCATGCCTCCTACCGTGGTCATCTTCTCTAACACGTAGCCCTTAAACTTCATGCCTCCTACCGTGGTCTTCTGCTGTACTAGGTAGCTCTTAACCTCCACGCCTCCTACCGTGGTCTTCTGCTCTACCAGGTAGCTCTTAACCTCCATGCCTCCTACCGTGCTCTTCTAATGTACCAGGTAGCTCTTAACCTCCTTGCCTCCTACCGTGGTCTTCTGCTCTACCAGGTAGCTCTTAACCTCCTTGTCTCCTACCGTGGTCTTCTGCTCTACCAGGTAGCTCTTAACCTCCATGTCTCCTACCATGCTCTTCTACTGTACCAGGTAGCTCTTAACCTCCTTGCCTCCTACCGTGCTCTTCTGATCTACCAGGTAGCTCTTAACCTCCATGTATCCTACCGTGCTCTTCTACTGTACCAGGTAGCTCTTAACTTCCTTGCTTCCTACCGTGGTCTTCTGCTCTACCAGGAAGCTCTTAACCTCCATGCCTCCTGCCGTGCTCTTCTACTGTACCAATTAGCTCTTAACCTCCATGTCTCCTACCGTGGTCTTCTACTGTACCAGGTAGCTCTTAACCTCCATGCCTCCTACCGTGGTCTTCTTCTCTACCACGTAGCCCTTAAACTCCATGCCTCCTACCGTGGTCTTCTGCTGTACTAGGTAGCTCTTAACCTCCACGCCTCCTACCGTGGTCTTCTGCTCTACCAGGTAGCTCTTAACCTCCTTGCCTCCTACCGTGGTCTTCTGCTCTACCAGGTAGCTCTTAACCTCCTTGCCTCCTACCGTGGTCTTCTGTTCTAACAGTAGCTCTTAACCTCCTTGCCTCCTACCGTGGGCTTCTGCTCTACCAGGTAGCTTTCAACCTCCATGCCTCCTACCGTGGTCTTCTGCTGTACCAGGTAGCTCTTAACCTCCATGCCTCCTACCGTGGCCTTCTGCTCTATCAGGTAGCTCTTAACCTCCATGCCTCCTACCGTGGTCTTCTGCTCTACAAGGTAGCTCTTAACCTCCATGCCTCCTTCCGTGGTCTTCTGCTCTGTCAGGTAGCTCTTAACCTCCATGACTGCTTGTTAGTTACTTAGCCCCTTTCTCCCCTCCCCCCATCATCCTTTCTTATATTCTTTACATTTCTTGCCCATTTCTCTTTTTCTTTCTGTAAGAACTCACCAACACTTCTTACCTTCTTTTGCTCCTTTCCTGTTAACACTTTTATAGCTACTATCCTCTTCTCTACTTTCTCCCCTTTTTCCTCCCAAACCTTTTCTCTCCACATCGCAACCTCCTCGCACTCTGTTACATAGTGTTCTATGCTTTCTTTTCCACCACACAATTCACTAATTCCCTTTTCTCTACCTCTCATCCCTCTTAGTAATGTTGTTTCTGTTCTCATCCAAGCTAGCCCTTCTCTCTCTTGCCTATTGCAGTAATCTACGTATGCTTCTCGTCCCCAGTTTCTTTTTATTTGTTTGTAAATTTGTAATGCTTTCATATTTTCTAGACTTCCCTATATTTCCTGCCTTTCTATATCTTCTATTCTGCATTTTACCAATTTACTCACATCGCTTGTATTCCTTTCCTCTAATCTCCTTATATCTCCCTTTCCTATTTTTTCCATAATTCGTCCTATCTCTGCGCACTAACTGTTTTGAGTTATCTAATCTAATGGAAAGAATAAAGACATTCTGGTATAGGTGCTTGGCCAAAGAAGAAGGGGAAGTTATGAAATAATGCATGAGATATTCATTATGAATAGCCAAGGCTAAGCACAGCTTATTAGAACATATTACAGTAGGCAAGTTTGACATAACTCCTTACTCTTACATTAAAAGTGTATATAGTGTGAAAAATAGTGTATGTGTGTGCGCGCGCATGTGTTTGCACGATAATACTGAAAATTCTTCAACCGGTTTTAATAATTATGGTTATTCTTACAGACATATTTAGGTTCCGAAAAACTTTTCAGAATTTTAAAATTCAGGGAATTTAGGAAGTGATTTGCATATACATGTCACCTCATTAATTTAAATCCCGTTTGTTTGTTATCAGAGGATTGTTGACACTTTATTATAATTTTGGCACATCACTACTATTTGCAGTCCAAAGTAGTAACTAAGAACTATTAAGGTCATTTAAAATTAAGTTATTCAGGAAGGATGTTGCATATTGTTTATATAATCAAATTTATCTATTATTTTACTGAACTTAATTATCAAGGAGTGGTTGGTATGATTTTCTCACACGTGAGCAACTTCCTGCTTAGAATCCGGCAAAACTTCCACTACCCTTATCTTCAATTCCTAAGACAATATTTTGTACTTTCACAATAAGGAACGAAAGTAAACCTGTACACTAACTTATAAATCTAAGAAACGAACCTAGCCCTTATATAGATAAGTGTAATTATAGTGTAGAAGCTGGTAGAATTTATAGGTTATGTTACAATTTTCAAAAGCTTATAACTCTTATATTAGTAGACATTTTCAAAAACCTTTCATACTCATTTTAAATCGCTTATAAACGGAACTTTAGTGCAGGCCAATTAGAGTACAAAGTTATCTAATTGCTTAAGAATGGGACTTGTACATAATTATAGTAGAGCCCGGATTTCTAAGCAAAATGCTTATAAATTCTTTTTCGCTGAAATGCGGAGCTTGTATACTATTTTATTTTTTTTTTTAATTAAAATTGCTTGTTTTATCCAAATCTGGTAAATTTAACAGTAAATTTTCATTCCTCGTCATCATTTTATCATTTAGACGGTTTACATCGTCTCGCTGAAACAGTTCTTGTCTTTAGCGTAAAGGAAGTGTTAGAGCTGTCACAAATTAGAGTTCAAAGATTTCCTGAAGTCCTTCCAAATTTGTCCTTACCTCCTCAGCAAGTTCAACTCGATGGGCTCCGTGGTTAAAGGTCGTATCACACTGCGCAGAACATTTCAATGAAGTAAAAACAGTGTTGTACTCCTTAGACGCAGAAGATGCAAGCAACATCGCTACAGCACAGGAATGTTTTGCTAATGTTGCTAGCCAGGATAAGGTAGAGTGCATCCATAACTGTTTCTCCAGAATACCTCTTATTGTAATACGGTTGTAATACGGTTTGGAGCTCCAAATAATACCTTGGAGCATTCACTTTCTTTGGTAGATGAAATGTCCGTAACCTTCTCTTCAGAGACTCACGGTATTGTTAAAACTGCATTTGAGAAACTCAGTAAGGTGCTAACAAAAAACCCTGATTATGAAATACTGAGTATAATTTCCAAAAAGCTTTCTGGTACAGAAAATATATTGAAGGGGAACTCACTAAAGAACTGTGGCACTTTCCACATGTTCCAGCAAAATCATGCGACACTGAGAGTTCCTTTCCGCTTCACTGACAAACGCAGGAGCTTCAAACAAGGAAATCTCTAATCCTTGTTTCACGTAAGCTTGCCCCGTATCTCTTAACGGTCACGTGACCTAATCACCTCTCATTGGCTGCTATTGCAGTATAGACTCTTGTGCGGTAAAAATTGGTTCGTTATTTAAAATGGTGATGTATCTTTATATTTTGGAAGAGAATTGTCAAATTTATATTTTCGTAACTTTTTGAATTGAATATATTCAGCAACAGAGTTCATTTATCTGAAATACATGTTAATTCTTAAACGAAGTTTTTGCTCTCAAGCACATGACACGATAGCACGTGATTTAGCGGTAGTGATGACATATTTGTTTATATGACTTTTATCACTGACCTTGTTTTGAACTGGATTAGTCATATATCGCCATTCGACGGCGCGCTATGCCTAGTGCGAGAGCTAAATTATTTTATTGATCGTTTATTGTGCGTGTACTTATGCCAGTTTTTCGCTGAAGCATCGCAAGGGAAAACCTTTACAAAGCGGCGAAAAAAGAATTGTGTTGCATGTGTTAAATGCACTCACAGAGAAGAATCCGTCTTTGTCAATGAGAGAAGTCGAACAGCTGCGCTCTGAACTTACAGGTGTGTTAGATGCGTAGGAAGATCGCGACATGAAATTGAGACAACAGGAAAACTTACCACTCCAGGGGCGATATTGCTGTGTGGCGAAGACGTTATTTAAGGACAATCAGACTGTACCGAGATACAAGTCGCAAAATATACTACCTTGACGAGACTTGGATGAATGAAGAACACACGACAAGTATGGCGTGACAGGACTTTTAAGACTGAAAGACAAGCATTTTTGCAAGGTATGTGTGCTGGTTTAAAAAATCCCAGTGGATAAGGCCGAAGGCCTTTCATTATAAATTTGTTTCAGTTTCATTGCTGACTCATTCAGTTTCAACTTGCTCAGTTTCATTTTAAACTTCATTATTTTGGCATGCATTCGTACTCTTATTTGTATGATTTTATCTATCTTCCCGGCAATTATTATGACGTTTACTGCAGGTTTAAATGTGACGGGAAGGCCCCGCCTATGGCCTATGGCGCGAAAGTATTAGCCAATTAGAGTGATGGGGTAGTAGTTGCAAGCGGGGTGATACATGTCATTGGGGCAAGGTTAAATGAAACAGAGATTAGATAACCGACCAGGTGTACTTTATCAAGGTTAGGTATGTTAACATTTCCGCGAAACAATATATGTATTTATGACAAAATTTTTATTTTTATTTGTTTACTTTTGGTGCTTATTTGTTTCATTTTTTGTGCCTATATGTTTACTTATTTCAACCTTTGATTGTGCTTACAAATTCGGGAGCTACTTATAAATTTCCTTACAAATTTAAAAAATGAAAATGTGTATGCTTAAGACCACACGTCAGAAGTGAAAACTTAAAAACTATTCATTATAAATTATTCTTAAAAATTATTTTCAAAAATTTAATGTTGACACTCATTCTTGCGCAAGGAGGCTAGTTGCGAGCCAAACATTTCATGCCTTACGCTGTGTGTTCGCAAATGAAAATACTCTGAAACAACTGAATGACGACAGACTTGCGACAGTGCGAAGAGGGTTATACATAAAGGATGTATAAAGGAAGTAAAATCAAATCACATAATATACTGTTTTACAGGTATTTTGACTTTGTGGGCCGAGTTGCAGAAATTAAAAATCTCCATTATTTTCGTAGAAATACGCTGTTCAATTCTAACGCAACATTACATCACATATACACAATCGTCCAAGGTCGATGACAATAACAAACCGTTACAGCTGATTACATAAGCTCTCGTTACAACAACACTCTTGTTACACAACTGACTCCTCACTAGCCATGGCTTCTTTTTATACACCTATTCATGAATTCCAGACTGTTCTGTACAATCACTAGATTTTTCTGGAACCAACAAGGCATGTAATGACGTAATCCAAATATTCTATTACCTTCCGGAAACGTCTGGGCCGGCAAATCTTTTATCTCACCTATCTTCGTTGCCGGCTATCTGTTTACACAAAACGCGCTATCGTTAACTGTTTTTTTTTTTTTCTTTTTTTTTTTTTTTTTTGGCCTTCGGTAAAATCCCATATGGCCATCGTAGGGAAAAATAAGAAAAATAATGAAATGAAAATTAAGAGGATAGGAGGAGACTAGATCTGTAGATCACTTTGCTTAAGAAATTGCAGAAGAGCTTGGTATACAGGTTTGTGGCATAACTGTAATATGGTGTTGACGCTAGCGGGAAAAGGAACAGACTGTTGAAGTAGGCGGCGGAGGAAGGAAGAACGGTGGGCTCGGTAGCGAGAGCAACTGAACAGGAGATGATTGAGGTTAGTGGTTTCGCCTGGGTCATCAGGACATACAGGGGAATCGATGAGACGCAGTCGGTGTAGATGGGCTGGGTAACATCCATGTCCATGTCGCATTCTAATGATGGAGGTGAGATGTCGACGTGCGATCCTGAAGCTGGAGAACCAAGGGGTAGTGGATAGATGCGTCTGAACGGAGGCGTAGTGTTTGCCTTTGATGGACTGCGAACGAATCCAGGCGTCATTCCAGAGACAATAGGCGTCAAGATGAAGGAACGGGAAGAAATCCGTGTAGGGCAGTTGGATGCCTTGAAAGGTGCCTTGGGTGAGTCCCTCTTTTGCCAGGCGATCGGCGACTTCATTGTATCGAATTCTGATACAAATGAAGTGAATTTGATGTCCGGCTATGGTAGCGTTGTTCACCAACGTCAGTATCTCGTAAAGATAACGGTGCATATCTCTCTTCCAACGAGGAGATGAGAGTCTCTGCAGCACACTCTGCGCATCGGTTAAGATCAGCAGTTTGGGGAAGCCCTGAGAAATCCCATATTGCAAAGCGTCACGAATGGCCAGAACCTCTGCAGTGTAGTTGGAAGCCTCCATAGGTAGGCGGTATCGAGCCAGGGGATTAGTAGAAGGACAGACGTATGCATAACCTACTCCATCAGCAGATTTAGAACCGTCGGTGTAAATCGTGGTGAAATCTGGCCATGCAACCTGCAAGAAATGAGAGAGGGTGACGTTCACTTCAGGGCTCCGAAGGATGTGATCAGGAAGATAATGCACCGAAATATTCAAGAAGTGTAAGTCATATGGATATTGAAACCCCGGAAGTGAGGGACTTTTCAAAATTAAGGGAAAAGCGTGGAATAGATACCGAAAACCCAGTAAGAGTAAGGGCAATCGTCGTACAGCTGGAAAATCCGCGTAGAGATAATTAGATGCAAGATACTGCAACGTCCGTAATACTGGGTGGGCGACCACGGAGAAAACTCGGAATAGAAAGCACTGGGTTAAGAGCTGTCGACGGATCTCCAATGGTGGTTCTGAGGCCTCAACCAAAAGTGCATTCGTCGGTGTAGAAAGCATAGCATCCAGACAAAATCGAAGAGCACGGTACTGAGCGATATCCAACTTGCGCAACGTTAACTGCTTAGCAAGACTGTTTTCTTATTTGTGCCGAAACTTTTATGCCTGTTGCCGTGACAGTATTTTATTTCTATATTAAAATACATGCTATTTCACAATCATGACCTCCTATACTTTCCCATATCTCCTGCCTGCCTATGCACTCAGAGGTGGGCTAGCATCTATGTTGTTTCTTTTTCTGTTCATAGATTTTCTTCTTGTTCACATTTCAAGAAGAAACTTATCTTTGTATGTCTTTACTTTCTCGGGTGGTTTTAGAGAGTAAACATTTGCTAATTTGTGGAACATCATTGAAAGATACATGGGTTCAAATCCCTTCCTGTATACAGGTACAGATCCTGTTAAGGGCCCATCTTGCGAACAGTTAACCTAAGAATACACGCAGCAATTACGGAACATGCATGCTAACACGCACTTGAGAAAGACATAATCGCTTTTCCTTCCCACAATAAACAATGACACAACGTGATTACTGCCGATATAACGACCTACACACTTTGGTATCTGCATGCCACATTACTGAGGGCATGAAGGGCGTAAAGGATTCCCTGAGATTACTTTAAGGCGGCCGTGAAAAATTATTAATTCTCTTTACGTGTACCGGACACTTCAAAACATATCGGTACTTTGCTGTGTTTAACTACAGGCTTAATGCTTACGTCATATATTTGAGTAAGAGTACACATATGTACATATATACACACAATTTGAAGTTGTACAAACATTTAAACATTAAACTTATTATCAATCCGGAGTAAGTGGAACATACCAGTCAAAACTGCTCAGATTTTACAATATCAGATAAATATTAAATTCAAATATGAGTTAGAGTGGAAACTCTTATGACTTGATAAGAGTTACACCAGTATAAAATATATTATATTTAAATGTTGCGTGGATTATTTTATTTACAAAGATTCAAAAATTCGGTTGAAATCAAAGTCAAAATACATTGCCTGATTTTACGACCAATATTCAGAACTAAAAGTGTACTGAAAAGTTTACAAAGACATGTCATTTGGAATAATTGGGAGAAAAGTTGGGCACCTGAGTGATATGCAGCAGGTACAGAGTTCTTTCATTGGCTGAGTGGGAATTTATCTCAAGCCAAGATTATTCCATATCCTATTCTACGTGTACATGTATAAATAAAAGTGTGAATGTGCGTGTTTGACCTAATGTATAAAATTAAAAACAATTGCAATATTAACCCTACACATGTTAATACTATAACCCATATGCCAATATGTTCCACAAACCGGAATACAAATGGGGGGATATGAAGGTCCTACTTCAGAAATATTTTGAAAACCTGTACTCTCGCAGAGTTTGGCCAGAATTTAGTGTGAAGAACAGTGTAATTTGCATTAGCAGACATAACAGTGATTGGACTATAAACCCTGGACTTAAAGTACTTGCATGTTGTAGGTCGTCATTAAGGAGTTGTCTCCTGTGCACTGTAGACCCACGACAAGAAGACAAGCTAGAGTAATGTGTAACCCAATCACTTTTTCTGTCCCAACGGTGTTTATGCTCGCCTTCCTAGTATGACAAAGATGCAAGGTTTGTTTAAAATACACAAGTGCTGTCACATAACTCACACATACATAATACCTATCGCTGCATTTACTACAACAAACGTTAGATCTGGCAACATGGGTGACTCATATTACCCTCATACACTCATTTCCAAACCTCTGTTTCATATAACCTTGCCCCGCTGACATGTATAACTCCGCGTGCAACTACCTTCCCCCTCATCCTAATTGACATGCTTTCGCGCCATAGGCGGTGCCTTCTCGTTACATTTAAACCTGCAGTAAACGTTATAATAATTGCCGGGAAGATAGATAAAATCATACAAATAATAATATGAAGGTATGCAAGAGTAATGAAGTTTTTAATGAAACTAAGCAATTTGAAAATGAATTAATTGCAAACTTCTTGCTGTTCCGTCTTCCTCCATGTTTTTTCCATCTTCCCCACTAACTCCGATCTTCTCCTAATGATGGGGTGAGATGTAAGTTTTGTTGCAATTAGTTTAATTGTACCTTTTTATCTCCTCACATTTTCGGACACTGATTACTGTTTATCCCAGTAACAATTAAATATACAGGCTATATATCTTGAGATACTTTTTATATTTTTCTCTATTCCCATTTCCATGAGAAAAGGACAACCGTTAAGTGTGCCATCTTCCCCCGACTTACCTTACATTCTTTGAACTGTTATTCCTCGCAACGAAGGCCGCGCCGTGGCTCAGTGGTTAGACCGCTTGGCTCTCACCAAGGCGGCCCGGGTTCGTTCCCAGGCGACCGCAAAGTGAGACTTGTGGTGGACAACACGACGCTGGGGCGGGTTTTCTCCGAGATCTCCGGTTTCCCCCGCCATCTCATTCCACCCGTCCTCCATCTTCATCTCATATATCATCAGTGTCATCGCCTGCGGTGCCGTATGTAGTAAAAGTGGGCGTTAAACACTACACATTTCATTTCCGCAACGAAATTAGGCGGTAATAAAGTTTTTATTATGTTTGATCCACTAGGCACTGCAAGAGCAAATCAACGGTTCATAGATTTTTACTTCTATATAAACAGCAATGGCGGCGGGATTATCATTCGAGGAACGTAAGTGGATACTCTAGTGTTATTGGAAACTGGAGAATGTTGTTAAAGTACAACGAGATTGTATGGTTGAATTAAGGACACCACCACCAACAAAGGTAATAGCAACAAGTATTAGAGACAACTTTGAGGACGATGGAATGGTACAAGATGTGTTGAAAGGTCGGTGCAAAAGAACCGAGATTCTGTTGCAGTCAAGCAGGTTATCACGAGGTTGTTATAAAAAAAATCACTAAAACGGAAATCCGTCGACTAAAGGAGCACAGATCTATACAGCTTGATACGTTAAGTAGTTACGTTTCTTTGAGCCAATTAACTTTCTATGCTCACGTCATCTCCTGACCTGGCATTTAATTTACTGAAAACAGTGTTTTGTTCAGTAATACGAATATTGATGGTGTTTTGTCTTTGTTTATATTTGTGTTACATCCAGTGATACAGTTTTGGTTATACGATCAGTAAATATCCTGATTATGGGAGAGATGTATGCTCCCGAAACGTCGATTTCTAATCGTCTTTTCCCCTGGCTTGCTTCCCGAGAAGAACTTCAAGAAAAGCACTGTTCATTGAATTTTGGGGGGGCCAAAAATGGAAACATTACAATTCCGAGATTTCTCCACGCACTAAATGAGGACTTGCAGATACAATTTTGTTGGTGGTTCCTGCAGAATTGTGACGAAAGGGAAGATTTTCCAGGCATTTTGAACATGTACAGGCTTAAGAAACAAAACACAACAAAAATTGTAGTTCTGTCTCATTTTGTTGGAGAGAAATAACAGTTGACGCAGCGTATATATCAATTTGGGACAGTCTTTATTTAAGAATGGAAAAACAATTTCAATAAATGAAGTGCGAAATATTGTAATGTCCTTTTCCTTATAATAGATGGCATGTCGTACATAAGACTGTTGGTCTTCCAGCAGCATCACCAATTAAAACATTAAAGTGTCATTACATGATTTATTTAACGGTGACTCAAATCGTTTGTACCTTGATCCTGTAATATTTACTTAGCAGTAGTTCTCTGTTTTCCTTTGGGTCACCTTGAGTGGGTTGTAGCATTAAAGTAAATATTGGCATTCTTTGTGGTTCATCTTTACCTTCCCCTTCAATCCAGCTGGTTAACTCGTCATGAACTCTAAAATGAGAAAACCTATGTCCACAACGTCCAAATGTGTCACATAAAGCAGCGTCAGGTTATAATCATACCCAATGATACAATTTTGAGTTAAAATTAATTTTGTATAGTTAATATAGAATCACCATTATCTGTAGTACAGTGTGATCCAAATAAACCTGAACCACTTCAAATGGCCATAACTTTTGAACCAATAATAGGACACACGTGAAACTTTGGGAGAACATAATACACAATTGGGAGATTACATTACACTATTTACATCTCAGAGAAAATGTTGGAAGTGTCCTCCACCAGCATCTATACATGTTTGCACTCGTCTCACCATATTCTCTGAAGTTTTACGGAGAGTATCCTCGCCAATGTTACTTATTTCGGTTCGAATGGATTCCCTGAGAACATCAATTATCTCTGGCCTATTCTTGTATACTCTATTTTTAAATACCCCCACAAGAAAAAATCCGGTGAGGTTAGCTAAGCGGATCTGGGAGGCCACAGACCCTTTCAGATTATTCGATTATCAAAGGAACTGACTACATGTTCCATGGTGTCATTAGATGTATGGCACGTTGCTCCATCTTACTGGAAATAACATTTTCTCAATTGGATATCATCTCCAAAATGGTTATAAATAATCGTTGGGTTGAACAGGTAAGACATTTTAACTACTTGGGAACTGATATTAGTTATGACAAGGAATATGATGTCTACAATAAAATATGCAAATTTCAAAGAGTGTGTGGAACAAAAAATAGAACATTTAGAAACAAAATACGCAATGAAACAAAATTAAAGTTCTACAAAGTTATGGCTGTACCTATGGACGTTAACTAAAATGCAACAGAGTAAAATACAGGCTTCAGAAATGAAATTCTTGAGAAGTGTGAAAGGATGCACGAAGACGGACTTAATAAGAAATGATAATATAAGAGAAGAGTTGGACATTTTTAGTATGAATGATAGGTTAAAAGATCTCAAACAAAAATGGAAGGAACATGTTGAAAGAATGCCAGATAATAGACTTACAAAACAAATATTACAGTATCATCCTAAAGGTAGGAGATCGGTGGGCAGACCCAGGAAACGATGGCTGGAGGACTTCGAAGGCGGAACAGGCACTTGATTTCCTATGCCATGAAGCGGAGAAGAAGAAGAAGAAGAAGAAGAAGAAGAAGAAGAAGAAGAAGAAGAAGAAGAAGAAGAAGAAGAAGAAGAGGAAGAAGAAGAAGAAGAA